>JANHGL010021982.1:15464-26666 GCA_024611195.1 Ceyx melanurus | reverse complement strand
CTTGTGTTGACCCTAAACCTCTTGTGCTCCAACTTGCTCCCACTGCCTCTTGTCCTGTCATTGGATGACATTGAGAAGAGTCTGTCTCCATCCTCCCTACACTCACCCTTAACATATTTGTAGACATTGATGAGGTACCCCTCAGTCTCCTCCAGGCTGAAGAGCCCCATCTCTCTCAGTCTCTTCTAGCAGGATGCAAGGGACCTGGCAAGAAATTCCACTCATTTATTACCACAGTGCTTAAGGACTGAGGGAATCTCTCAACTGGGTTGAATCTCTTCCTTAAGGCTTAAGGGAGAGATTCAACCTCCAAGGTGTCTTCAGGGCTGTCACGGTTTAGGGTCAGGGCAGCCCAGACCGATAACAGACACTGTCTTTTAACCCCCCTCCCTCCTCAAAGGGGAATAGAAAAGGAATAAGGGAGAGAGACTCAGTGATTAGAAAAGGAAACTAGAACAATTTCATGAAAATGAAAATAATAATGAAGGATATACACACATATACAAAACCAGTACCGAACCCAATGCCTGATGGTAATTGTGTCACCGTCACTGATGCTGCGGAGTTGGCACAGGGGGAGTCCCAGACTGGGCCCCTGCAGTAGATGGGAGCTGTGTTCAGGAGCTGGATTCTGGCACCGGGTTCAGGAACACACCAATCAGGATCAAAGACAGTATAGACCAAGTCCTCCTTGGTTCTCTGAGGGGGAGAACCCCTCAGAGAGGAAGGACAAGAGACCAAGAGCGAGATCCCGACCCAGAGAGCGAGAGAGACCCTCCAGATGCCCGAGCTTTATATGCTGGGTATGACGTATATGGGCTGGAATACCCCGTTGGTCAGTTTGGGGTCACCTGTCCTGTCCTCTCCTCCCTGCAGGTGCAGTCTTTCACTTTCTGCACCCCTCAGTGTGATACACAAGTTCCAGCAGTGGCCTTGGTCTGCATTCCATCCTTGGTAGTAACTCTAAACATGAGGTGTTAACACTGGTAGAAGCAGATACTGTCTGCAAAACATGCTGCTAACTCCAGAAAGTGCAGTTAGTTAGGAAACCTGAGCTGAAAAGTAAAATCACTGAACAGAATTTGTTCAATTTTCACTCAAACCAGGACAAGGACAAGGAAAATTTTACATCAGGTTTCTTTAGGGCAGGATGACCATATGTGCAATCTTTGTTCTACCTTTTGAGGAAAGACAGGCAGTATTCCCTCTCTCCTATTCTTAGACCATTCCCCTTTCCCAGCTGGGAGACAAAGCCTATGAGACTGAGACTGACACAACAGTTGCAGTAGGCTATGTTATGCCTTGGAAAAAGGTCATCTCCAGTTAGATGATCCAATACAGAGATACATACTTCCTCCTGTCTTCTACTGTTAATTATCTTCTGCCCAAGGACTTAGCTGATATACCAGACCTTTTATGAGGCTTACATGCATTCTTGTCTGTCCCAGACTCATTTTCTCTACACAGGTGCTGAATGAATCTGTACATTTTGGTAGGGAACAAAAATCTACATCCCAAAGAAAAATCTCCACTGTTATTTTCTCCTGTTTGATTCTAGGACAAAATAAAGCTTTAAAAAATATCATTTCTAAACCTGCAGGGCGTAAAAGAGCGATAAAGTAGCAGAGGTTGTCAGTTTCACCTTTGAAAACCAAAAGGCTGGAAAGGCATTCACAGTAGATTTCTCCCATGCAAGACCCATATGAAGGCTCCTGCATGGCAGGACATGATGTAGAGCTAGGGTTCTCCCTTGTTGTAAAGGGTCACCCTCAAAGCTGCTATTCCAGAGGCATCTCGTTGCCTCTTAAGGCTTCATCAAAGCATGGGGAGGAAAGCACCCAGTCAGCTGTAGATCCAGACTGCTGGTACTGTATTGTACCTAAATCAAATCAATTTACTGTAAGCCCTTCTAGAGGAGTTGAGGCATACATAACTCACATCTCTCTTTTGAGATTTCTGTACACAAAGCAATTGGGTTATCTGCAAACACATTATGGTTTTGAAATGTGTTACTGCATTCTAAATACTTGAATTAAAACAATTTGGTTTGAATTGTACTATTATAGGAGACTCAAAACCCTTTTGTCAGAGGGTTTTTTTTTTCTCTTTTTTTTTTTTTTTTTTTTGTATTATTAAAGGATTTCAAGCTTTGTTATTCGAATAAGATAAACACTATGGTAACTAGGAAAACAAGCTTGTTTTAGAAGTCTGCAGATTTGAGTGCTTTCCAAAGAGACAAGTAGTATCTGTATCTTAATATTCTCTCAATGCGTGAAATATAATAGAAGGGAGCTATTTCAATAAGATTTTTAAAAAACTATTAGGCATAAAAATTCTGACACAGTGGAGATATTGTTTAGGCACACCTCCAGGATCAAGGTCAGTACTTATGCCAAAGAATCATATTGTAGGAGCTGTTTTGGAGTTAAACATTACTGAATTTTTCTTTTTTACTCATTTACTAATTAAGCAAAGTCTGCAATGAAGACATGTTGTTAGCATATTAAAACAACCAGTATAGGATACCAAGGCCAAGACCTTTAAAGGTATAGGATTCTTACTTTTGTAAGAAGACTGAATAAAATATTATTAATAGCTGTTATTATTATTAAAAAACAACAAGAAGAAACAAAGAAACAAAGAAAACCACAGTAATATTATTTATAAAAGCTATGGTCTTAAGGTCATCTTCTTTTTATCTTAGGATAAGCTTCTGGTGACCCAGAATTCTATAGAACAGTGCAGAATTTTATACTTCTTCTGAAATATCTACCACTTGCAGAGACAAACTGCTCAACTAAATGAAAACATGACTTAATTTTTGAAGTAGTAGAATTTGACAAATATGGAAATTACTTTACACAAACACATGTAATGAGCGTTGAGATTTAGAATGACCAGTCCAAACTTTCTTGACTTTACTCCTATCAACAACTTGGGCAATTTTTTACAAGCCATATTGCATTTTCATTAAATTAGTGGGGAAATAATTATTTTTAAGGAAATGCTTCTCTTTTGTTAAATTATTTTTCATTCTTTTTAAATGTTCAGGGATTTATTATTTAAGTATGTGAGAGAAGCATGTGACTGGTCCATCCGTTTTCTCCTTTTACTGACAGTTTTGCAGCAAGATAACAGTATGCAGCTACTAAACTTTCAACAGGATGACAGCAAATTCTCTGCCTCTAGAGGCAGTAACTACTACCTCTAGTAAGTTATTCGGTGTTTCTTTACCTCACATTCTTTTCCATAAACTGAAATAGTATTTGTTATGGACAGAACTCTTTCAACCATAAGCATCAAAAAAGCTTCTGTAGAAAAAGAAAATATAACTAGTCCAGAAATATGAAATTATTTACTCCACGTCACATACTAAATATGAGTCAATACAAGAATAAGAGTCTAATATTCCTTTCTATGAGTCTTTGATCAACATGTGCTTTGACATTTTAGTAACTTATTTTATAAATAGTATTTAGGATGAAAAGTTTCCAAACATTTCACATATTTAAGATGCTTTCTAATTTTTGTCTGCTCTTCTGAGTTAAAAGAGATCAGGATATTAAGTACAAATCTAAAAGATGAGAAAAAGACAATTAATTAATGCCATTGACACCATTCATTTAAGTCATCTTCTCAGACTAGCAAAAGTGGAGCTATGCAAATGTGTCTAAATGCTGCCCATTTTGGATGATTTCCAACATCCTGCCTGGTCACCATCTGCTGCTCCAAAGGTATGTGGGTCTTACATGGTTCTTCCATCATATCTGACACCCCTGTGTAGAGTTTCCATATATATAAGTCCCTTCCAACCCCTAACGTTCTGTAACATTTTGTGATTCTCCAGAATTCGTGTTTAGGCACCTAAGTCTCTTCCAGAAATTGTAGCACAAAGACATAGATAATATTCCTGGAGAGAGGGCATTAAGATGTCTTTTGTCCACTTGAAATCTCCAGCTCCAGTCACAGCACCATTTCCAACATTTGAAATGATCTTCCTAACAGGCAACGTGTTTCTTTGTTTGAAAAATCTGATAGCTGATCTGAATTATTCTTTAAATTAAAGCACAGTCCCATTGTGCTATTACCTGATCACTAATTAGACATTTTGAATATGAGGGGGTGGAAATCCTGAAAAATAGAAATGGTAGAATTGCCAAGAATTAACAGAAGAAGGCAAAACTTCTACGTTTAGAGGAAAATGACATTATATAGATATAGAAGGTATAGAGTGTTATGATGATAAAACACTCACTGCTGGAAAATTTATTACCTGTGTATTTATTACTCAGCATCTGTTAAATCTAGTCTTTCTTAAATCATCAGTTGCAGAAAATATGCAGTCTTTTAAAAGAACAAACCAAAGAACTCTTTACATTATTAAAGCTGTTTTTAGTAACTCCAGAAATTTGGGAAAGTGCCAAACATAGTGCTATTATTCTGTCCAAATATTAGAAAAATAAACAAGAAGACCATAGCAATTAAAGGCCTTCTAACCTGACACTGTCTTACATTTATCAAGTACCCAGCATGACATGTGATTAAAAAAGAATTAAGAAGAGTAATATTATTGATCCTACTGAACATGGATCTATAGAAATTTGCTTTTTTACATTTTTCCATAATATGTCTTTTTTTAAAAAATAAAATAAAAATAAAATCACTATAGTGAGAGTGTTTTTTTTTGTAGTTCAACAGTTATCATCACTGGGAATCAAACCCAGGCCACGGCACCAAATCCTTCTAATGAAGAAATGCAATTAATACTGAAGCCTGGGTAATATTCCTTAAATGAATGAAAAATCTTTCTAACTATTCAGTAAAAATAGGAAACATAAAATCTTATTAACCAATTATTGCTCCTTGTTACTTATTCTTTCTATCAATAATCTGAAAATAGTTACTATTGATAACATCAGTGATTGATAAAGGATAGGGAAAGTGTAATCTACGAAGAAGATGGGCATGGAGATAAACATGAAATGTTGGGGGGGAAATCTTTTTTGTGAAGGGTAGTTATGCCTCAGAAACCTATATAACTGTTTTGAAGGATAGAAAGCCTATGTGGACAAAAATTTACTTGATCTAGTCTTCTCACTTATCCAAAAAGTTCAGAAAAAAATCGTTTTCAAAGCCTTTTTAATGGAAGATGCTGAAATGGATAAACAGATTTTTTAACAGATAGTGAATGGTCAGTGTTCATAAAAAAAGGGAAATCATCCAAGGAGTCTCAACAGGATCTGTGCTAATCAATCATCTAAAAATGAATAAATATTTAAGCAGTAGTTCAGTGTGATACTAAGGTATTTAGAATAGTAAAAATAACTATAAAAAGATGGCACTGAAAGATTAGTTGGTAGACTAATAGGTAAACTCTGTGTGTTAGGATTAAACCCCCATTTATATATGGTCAAATATAAAGTATAAAGGGTTATTTTAAAATGTAAATGTAAAGGAGCAAATAGATCAAATTACTCTCATAGCAAAGCACAAAAGCAGCTGAACATGAACACTGAGAAGAATGTCAGCTTTTCCTAGTTTCCCCCAACTAAATGACTTTTAGTCACCTGACATTTAGGGGAACAGTATTATTGGAGAGGATAAAAAGTTCCACTGAACTTGAACTCACTAAAACCAATCAATAGATTAACTGAACTCAGGTCATTCACCACTTTGGTTTAAACGGGCTGAAATATGTAACATTAGATTTTGTGAGTACAAGGCTTTAAGAAGCCAGAACATAGAATCATAGAATGATTTGGCTGGAAGAACATTACTCATTCTAAGCTATTCCTTTATCGTAAATTGGTTAGCAGTCATTTGAAGGTCTAATTTTGTGTATTAGGGGTCTCATCAGAGTGGAGGGGGAACAGTCACCTCCCTCAAGCTGCTGGCCACACTTCAGTCTCCCCCTCCAGCAGCCAGTGCTCATTCTTGTTCTCAGACCTTTGTTGTATGAGCTGGGTGAGGTCTGACAATGACTAGACAGGAGAAGTTAGCTACACGGGTACCCTGCTCTGCACCACAGGCTGAGATTAAATGTACAAACACTGTGGCAATGCTGCCCAATTTACTTAGCCACAATACAATTCTCATGTAATTTCTATATGACTCTTTTATTTTCACCCATTTGTCTCCAGTTTAAAGACAAGTCACATAGTACAGTTCTACTGACTCCTCCTTTTGCTATTATAACCATTCTGCCTTTACAGGGAGCAAGGGCAAACACAGATTATAAACCCCTATTTCCTGTTTAAATGCTCTATTTCCAACAATCTCCTAGCAATTTGTTATTTTGACCTTTTTACATATTCTTGCAGACTGAAGATGGGAGAGGTCCAGTCTTAGACAGGTGTAGGGAGACTGAGTTATAAAGTCATGTGCAGAGAGGGAGCTAATTGAACTGCTAATTCTCAGACATTATATAATTTTCTTTAAAATAGAGAACTTTTTTTTCTTTTTTAAGAACAACATTATGTTGACTGTTGAGTGTAAGATGGAGTTAACTTTTAATGGGAGCTAGGCTTCTGGTCCTTAGTTCTTTGATTCTTAAAAAGTAAATAAATGTATCTGATACTATCACAAACCTCCAGACCATATTTTGGAAATCACTGAACAATGAGCTCTCTTACAAAAAAACATGGAGTGAACAGAGGCCTGATTATAAGGGGAACAAGACAAAGAATGGGGTGCAGCCCAGCTCTGGCACCATGAGGGCAGAAGCACTCGTTTCAAGGGGTAGCATGAATGAAGGACGATGGATTTAGTGCCTTTGGCCACCTCTATAAATCTGTACAGTTGAAGAGCTGAAGGCTGATAAATGAAGAATCAAGACATGGCTTTGCTTGTACAAATTACATCCAGAGAACTGCTTACACACACATGAGTTTCATAACATGCCTATTAGCAGATCTAGATCTGTTCCAAGTTAAAAACACATGCTAATGTATTATTCCTTAGAAGTGATTTCCTTAGCTGCCTTAGAGAAACAGGACCTGAAGGGCAGGGCAGAGGGGAGTTTCCCTGATGGAAAATATACCCCTTTCCAGGTATGCACATGAATAGGCAGAAAGGCAATTCAACTTATTAATACACTGTGCTCCAGGCATCTGCTGAGGTTACTAGCACTAGTTCTTTCAGATCTGCTTCCAATACCCCAAGTAGTACTTACAGAGCAAAGAGAATATTTCAATCAGCTGCCACAGACAGCCACAAAGAGTAGATTTTACAGCCAGAAGAATTTAAAGACAGTTAGTTTTGCCAGGCTAAATTAAAGAAGGTATGCCATTAATAGAAAACAACACTTTGTAATGAAATTATGATATATTATATTAACTTCCCACAGCATAACAAAGTGAGCTGTAAGCATGGTGAAGTTCCTGGAGGCAAAAAATAGCCTAGGCCCTACTGCTTACTTTCCCCATTCACAGGGAGCCAGTACTACTGAAAGCTGCTGGTCCATGTGCAAGAAAGGCATCCACTTCCATAGGAGCACTTTTCCCAAAGAATAACACCTTTTTTGTCAGAAGAAAAAAAACAAAAAGCACAACAAAAAACAAACAAAACGACAAAAAACCCCCTCTCCAGTTCTCTTCCTTCAGCTCTTTACTTAATTCTGTTCTTTCCCTCTTTCCCACTCTTAATCTCACTTCTTCTGCAAGAATTCCCACCCTTATCCTGGTCCTGGCATCCCAATACTAGCAATAAAATTCATCTTTCTCTACAACCACTGAGAATGCCTGAGCCCATTCTAGCCATAGAGGAGTTTTCCATCAGGCTTGCATGCTTCCTTTTAACCAGGCTGTACTAATTCGACATTAATGCCCTCATTGTTTGGACTTGTAATACAGCAGTGCCATTTTTGCCATCCTGCTCTGGAGTTGGTTTTGCTCTGTAGCCAGGGAATGTCTCCCCACATGCCTTAAGGGTATGATACTGTGAGGAAGGCCAGCATCATCTCCTCCTGTTAAGTTCTAGAAGCAGAAGCTTACATGAATATATGTAAGGATGGGTACAAGATTTAGACATTACAAGCATGGTGTTGTAACTGATGCAGATTTGTCTCTTTGATCAGCTGTCCTTGATCCCTCACTGAATGAGACAAAGCACCTGGGACAAGAGGGAGAAGGTTTGCATAGAAATGGGATAGACTTTTTTTCCCCCATGTAGTATAGGAGAGGAATAGCTGCACTGCTTGGATATTCACAAATCCTTTCATAAGCACATGCATTCAACAATCAGGTGGCTTTCAGATAGAGCAGTCCAAACTATCTGCCCAGCTTGGTCATCACTTTTCCTGGCAAAGACATTCTGGCTGTCACAAATTATGGTATGTTCTTGTCTATTATTTTCCATCTCTTCAGGGATGAAAATATTTCTCCCAGTCAAAGTGTAACATATGATATGATAAACTGTGCAGTTATGGAAGTTTACAGACCCTTGCTATTAATAAGTGGGATGGGCAGCATCCCTTATATCAGAACATCCGTCTCTGAAATACAAAGTAACCACAACACATGATCTGTCAAAAACTATCATGATGATAAACAATGGGGTGAGCTCCAAAATAAATAAATAAACACTGCCAAAGAAATTATTTGCATATTTTTCTCTCTCCCAAACCAGTGCTTGAAAAATGTCCTCATTCAATGTGCTTGCTCATCCATGCAGCTGCCAGCTGTGCCTTCTTCCTTCAGCAGTAGTCACATGTTACATGGTTTGTAATACCGAGTCCATATTGCTGCAGAAACCTAAGCTATCAAATACAGCAATCTCTGGCCTTTTAGAATTTTTGTGGAATTATGATTTTGGTACTGCAACTAAAATTTGACATTTGGTTGAAGACTGTGGTATTCAGGAAACCAGGACAGACAGAGTACATGCAAAAATGTCCAGACACTAAGAGACATCTCCAGCAACCCTCATGTAATTAACATAAATCTGAGCTGCCAAAATACTAACAGCACTTGAAGCAGCTTTGAAATCCCAAATGCATGACTTCTAAATTTAGAGCTCTGTTCTTACTACATTCTGTTATGCACATGTTTAGATTTCTGTTGATTGTTTGCAGAAGAAAAGGAATGTAAAGGTTACTTGTTTAGAGTGAAACTGTGGCCTACAACTGCAACTCAGTGTTGGGGTATGAGGAAAAACTACCCTGCCAATGCAGCAATTTAGAGTGGCATCATGGTTCACAAGGAGTTCTTAACTGAGGCAGCTGCTCTGCTCTTAAAGAACAAGAGGTTGGTGTTTGCAAGCACATGCAGTCCACCCTGTTCCCTCTGGCCTGCCTTTTGCAAAAGAAATGGTAGGTCCACACAGTTGTTATGCTCACTGAGTCTGAGATCCTGACCATAAATGTTTTCTGTGTGGATGGCACCAATATGGGAGATATAATTAGAGCATTGTGTAGTGGAACTGTGGAAGACTGCAACGGGCACTGCATAGAAATGCAGAACTCATATATGGAAGAAGAAGGTAAGGATCACCACTTTTTCTTCTTCAGGAGTGTCACCATTCCAGGTTTTGTATCCAACAGATCCGTTGACATTTTTGCATCCCCCTTAATATGACACAGCTAGAGTTGGCTGCAGTTCAGTTGCTTAACACCACCAAATTATCCATAAGGTCTGAATTTTTAATTGGTGTATTTGTTACAGGACTTCTACTTCAGCAATTCCCCTCAGACATTTCTCCCATGGGCTTTTAATGCAGGTCTGTACCATTATATAGCTGAAGGAACACATAGCCTACTTTTTCTATTTTTTTTTTATTTTTTTTTTTTAATATATTTCCTGTGTGGAAGGAGATCAAGAAAAGATCATACTTCGTATCTACTTCCTAAAATCTAAATCTTTCTTATTTCCTGTTTCTAGGATTACGTGCACCTTCATGAAGCTGAAACTGCTTGGTGCTTTTACATGTGATTCTGTAACGTTAAGGCTGCTTTGTTTTGTGATTATATATGCTTTTACTCCATTATGAATACCAAGATGAATTTTCTCTTCTTTTTCTCTCCAATTTTTTTTTTATATTATTTGTACTTAATTATTTACTTACAGTTCTATTAACTCAGTAAAATGTATTTTGATGGAAAAATGTGATTGCAATTATTGGTATATAGCAAGTTTCTCCCTTTTCTCTGTTCCTTTGGGGCAATTTTGTAAAAATTATCTCCTTTTCCCAACAACCTGAAAATTACATTTCCTAAAGTTTAAGGTCTTTTTATATCAATATTTCTCTCTTTTCTTTGTAAATAATTTTAGCAGCAGTCTGAAAGAGAAAGAGCATGTGCTCAATGGAGTACACAGATACTATGGAAAGAGGCAGATTGCATTATTCTGATGGATATCATCTTAGCAGTAGAGGGAATAATCTCTAGGTAAGGTATTAGGATGCTGTTAATGTAACCATGAAGGCAGAGGGTGGTAACAGGATAATCCTAGTAGATATACTCAAGTGTTTAAACCAGTTTTATGGTACCTTCCATATGATAATGTAAGCAAAAGGGATCAGATAAGGAACATGTTTTTAACCATTTATGTATTAGTGAAAAGAGCCTAGATAATAAAAGTAGCAGCTGGAGATTCTCTTGCTTGAGAAGGAATATCCTGCATTTGGTACTGGAAGTATAAGATAGTTGTTATGACTAAAACAGCTTTTCGTACTTCCAGCTTCTTCCATAAGGATAAATCAGGGGGAAAAAGAAACACCAGAGACACAGTTAGTTATTTCTGATAGCTCAGAACGGGAGGTGAATATTATGGATTAAATATCTACATAGCAAAAAAGCTTTAAAAAATATTACTGGCCTGTTTGTAGAATCCCCAATAGAAAACCTACTCAGAGTAGAAAACATCCTGAACTGTTCTTTAACATCTGCCCATAATGTGTAACAAAGATACAAATTTTAAGAGAAAATACTTTATTCTGGAAGATGCTTGTTCATCATCTCATGCATCAGAAAATTTTCCGTAATTTCTAAAAATATTAAATGTCAATATTTTTAAGCAGAAACACTTGAACTCAAAAATAAGATAACTCAGTTTTTGATCCTATTTAAATGAACTAAAAGTTAATTGCTACCATAAAGCAAATGGTTTCCTAGGTATAGATATCACAATCTAATTGCATTTACCTTGTGCAGTCAGAACATATCACTGAATATATATATATATTCATATATATATATGAAGCTTGTGT
>JANHGL010021982.1:0-15364 GCA_024611195.1 Ceyx melanurus | reverse complement strand
GCTTGTGTGGGCAAATTTTTGCTATACTGTATAATGAAACAGTCATAGGTATATGACATATCTAAAGTGGCAAGTATTGGCAAAATAGGGAAAACATTAAAAAATAAAATCCTGGATGCCCACAAGCATGGTTCGTAAGTAAAACTATACTGTGCAAGAGGCTATCCTAGTTAAAATGAGATTGAAAACAAAACGGAATATGAAATATTAATATAAAATCTGAGTAAATAACAAAGTATTATAAGCTACTAGTTCAAATACACTCAACCTGAAGAAAGGACAGTATGTCCAAAAGCTTCTCTGTGTTTTCCAGTTACATCTGTAATTTAGTAAAAACATCCCTGCTTCCTGCAAATTTTGGACTAAATATACCCTCAAATAACCATGGCTACAACAATACATAGTACCAAAAGGAATTTAAATGTACAGGACCAAGAAAAACCCTAGGTTATGCATGCTTGTTCTAGACTGCAAACTGTATTTAGATAAATGTTCCGTAGATAATTTTGGAGTTGTCATTTTAACAAAACACTGTAGCAGTCACATTCAATAAAGTGATGATGACTGAGAATGTACCACGTTCAGAGGATGGCACAAGCAGAAACAACTGCTAAAATGGTATAGCTTCAAATTAACATATCTTGTGAAAATACTTTACATGCAAAAGTCTTATAGAAACTAATCATGGACTTTTGGACAACCACTATTATGTTTTTGTATTGAAAAATTTCCTGTACTAAAACAAATCTGATAGAAGGTTCACCCAACTTGATTTAACTAAAAGATTTTAAATTTAGGATTCAATTTACACATAAGGTTGAATGAAAGTCCTTGCCAAATAACCATTTTTGTTAAGATTACAAGTTTGATCAATGTGTGCTACCATAATAAACGCAGATTGTTCTAGAGCACAGAACACTTTAAAATTGACAAAGAATACACAGATCAGGTTAAAACTAGCTCACTAAAAGATCTCAGACAAGGTAATCCTGTTTCTAAGGAAGTATTTTAGGGACTTTTTTTTTTTAATCCATATTAGTTTACACACATACCAGTCATCTAAATGTGGTACAAAAACATTTGTTAATAATTTGCAGATCGCACAAACATTAGTGACATAATAATTAATGAAGAGGATCATCAAGAATGATCCAAATAATCTGCTTAAAATGCCATGCCCACACACAAAAAATTAAGTATTGTTTAATAAAATGACTGTATTACCAAGTAACATACCTGGGAATAAAGAATGAAAAATGTGCCTACCAGCTGAGAGGTTATTCTTTAAAAAACTGTGGCAAAAGGATCAGTTTAAAGATACTGGGAGTTAACTAACTCAACTACCAGTGCAAGTCCATGGCAAAATAAATAAAAAGGACTTGATGTGATCCACAGACATCTAAAACATGAAAAATCAAGTGGAAGCAGAGTGTACTCTATACTCTGCCGTAACTGTCAAATCCCAGCTGTGAGGCTAGTTAAATGAAACTCTAAGCCAGGTTGCTCCACACAGACATGGGCTGTGTCAGGGCTCATTCAGCAGAATAAACCAGATTCCAATGATGTGGGTCATTCTATGCAAAAAACTGACCAGGCAGTGATTTAATGAAATTTTGCTTTCCTCATAACAATAGTGTAAGAAACGTTGATGTAGAAATCCCCTCCAGCAAGTGATGCTGCCATCTTCATCTGTCCTGTGGCACACAGCTTAACATCCCTAAAATCTGAAAGATTTAAAACTAAATAAATTGCTTGGTAGAGGGAATATATTAGAGTCACCTGAGCCACTTCTGGCAATGCTACTTTGGATATGGAGACAGCACAGATGCACCCAAAAACTGCAGTGCCTGGCCTGGGTTAGCTGTACTGCTTTCAGCACTTCTCCCAGTCTAATGCAGCTTTATCATTTCCTCTAGCTGAGCTAATTTGTTCAGAGGTAGCATGGGTATCTGTACAGCACTGCACCATGTCATGTGCATATACATTTTACATCCTGTAATGCACAGGATGTCAGGCTAAGATGATCTAATAATCCTTTCTGGACTTAAACTGAATGAAACCATCATCAGTCACTTCCATTAATCTTCCATGAAGGAAAATAAGACACCTGAACATAACAAGACAGTGAGTAACAGCAGAAAAAATGTTGAAAATGTTTCTCAGCTTCAACCTGCTCTCTCTCTGCTTCTGCCACAAATTATCATCCTGAGTCACACACTGTCTATGGAGACACCAAGAGAGACATTATAGGGCTGATGCAGTGGATTTGGGTTTGCTACCTGGTCAGTAGCAATTAGCACAGTTTAGGAGGAGCATAAGGAAGATGGTAGTACACAAAGAAGTCCAATATGGTTATCAAAGCCCCTGTTTGGTCACACAAGGATTTTTAGGCAGCCCATAGACCTACCATGTTAGGTACCGTTGCCCATGCAGACCTTGTTATTTTCATGAGCATGAGAGAAAAACAATCAATCTTGGATTTACTCCCTCTGTTTTCACATGGCTCATGTAAAATGCACGAAGCAAACTGCAATCTGGATATGGCTAAAAGCTTTGAATCAAAAAATCCAGTGGATCTTGGCCAGTTTGTGCAGAAGTTACCAGAACATGGTCTCATTGCTACATACACAGAGAACAAACAGCTGGAAGGCCTAAGCGTCCACATGATGGGGGTTTGAGAGAACCAAGCCTGGGAGTTGTGCTGATTTTCTCTTCTGGCATGTGAATAGGTTTATTTTGGACAGCATCTGTTTTATTTTTTTTGTTCTTTGTTGTATGTCATGTTCCTTTAAAAAGGGAGTGACTTAGGTCAGATGGACCCCCTGGAGGGAGAATAGATTCCTCCTTTCCCTGGAGAGCAGATGAGCATGCTTGAGGACTGGGTGGGAGGAGGAGGAGGAGGAGAGGAGGAGCTCCCAGGCTTCAGGGTGTAGTGGAGAGAGGAGAAGAGAATGGGAGTCCTAGTGAGAAGATGGGAGCCTGCTGTTCATGAAGAGGCTCATGAAAGGAGCTGGGAACATATGCACAGACAGTCCCCCTTGGTGACAGGAAGAAAACTTCCTAGGGATCAGAGAGCTTGCTGCAACCACTGAACTGACTGAAACCAAACCTTCAAGCAAGTACCCACCTAACACCACACAGAGGGACATGGATGAAGATATTTATAAATGTGTTGGGGTTTTTTATTTGTCCTCACGGAGAGAAAAAAAAAAAAAAAAAAGTCCTTATTTATAAAGTTAAATATTCTCATTTTCATTCTATACAAATTGTCTTTTGCCAAAAAGTCTAGATGATGATCAAAGCCCTGTTTGTCCTTTCACAAGGTAAAGAACCAGAAGTCACCTCCCCCATTTTGCTCCTCAGCACTGGAAACACATAAATAATAGAAATACTGTGAAGTTGATTAAATTTCATCTCTAGCATAAAATAGTCTCTAAAAGGTGTATAAAAAATTTGGGAAAAAAAAATATTTGTTGACATCTCCTTAGTAATTCTTCATTTAGTTCCAGTAGGTTGAATAACGTGAAAATAAATTTTGGTTCATTGGTAGTTTAGAAAAAAAAAGAGAAAAGAAAAGAGGGTTTGTTTTAGATCAAATTAATATTTTTTAAATAGTTTCATGAAGTATTGCAAAAGTGATGCAAACCAAAATATTGTCTGTGAGTTCAAAACTTTTAAAACTGTCTCAAAAAACTGAAAGGAAATTTCAAATGGAATGTCTTTTCAAAATAAATAATTTAAATTCTTTGCTTAAAAAAAGACAGAAACATTTGATTCTTAAAAAAAAAAAAAAAAGGTTCTTTTCAAAGTGAAGCACTCAACAAAAATGATACAATTCTGCAAAATGTTTTGTTATATCTCTGCCTCCATTTGTGAAAAAAGAAAAAAAAAATGGCTGAAAATTTTCACTCAGCTTTACAAGACATTAAGGGATAAAATGAATGTAAGCACTGAACTTTTTCTGGCAATACAGATCAGAAGTGCCCCCAAAGAGTTAGTTCAGTCACAACCAGAAGAGCCTACCAGAAACTCAGATCTGTTAAGAATAAAAATTAAAAACAGATATGCCATGAATACTTTTGTTGCCCTTTATTATTTTCCATTTTCTTTTACATTCCTTCTCCCCTCCTTTTGCCCAGGCCTTCTTAGATGCCTGTGTACCAGACATTCCAGGACAGAACATCTTGTGATCTTCACACAAATACCTCCCCCCAAACAATTATGGGTCAAAGTCTCTGCTAGGAGAAATTGTCTCCCTACTCATAAACTGAATTACATGAGCTGGGAATCTCACCTGATAACAGTGATTTTAAGGGTTTGTTTTACAGAAAAGGTGAAGCTGTTTTGTTCAGGTTTTACTCCTTAAGTTTTCATAGTCATGACTAAAGTTACCTGTTTGGGATTTGAAGAGGGAACAAAACCAGAGACAGCATCATTAGCAGATTTCAATTACTTAAGAAATTAAATTATTTTCAGGACAAGGTGAAGGACATGCAACACTCCCTTTGCAAACTAACGACTCTGCTGAATAATAAGATTTGAGAGGCTAAGCAGAAAAAGAACACTTGTGGCCTTTAAGACAAAATGAACCTATAGAGTGTTTTCACACTTTTCCAGACCTCCCAGAAATCTACAAACACATCAAACTGGGCTGGAGGAAGAACACCTTGAGCTAATGCTGACCTGAGGTGCTAAGCCATATGGCTTGATGCTGTGCCATACAGATGCCCCATCTCCAACTGTCATCTGAGTTTATTAGTTTTAGTATCACACCTCAGGGACAAAGTTACTTTGGTTTTGAATCCACACAGACTTCCAAAGTAGCAGGTATTCATGATTCTGGGGCATGGGGAAAAACATTATTCAAGGATGTTAATAGGGGTTAGGTTTATGCTGTCCCTATTTAGTAACACTGGATTAACATGGACCAAGCAGGCACCAGGATGCTGGAAAATGAACCAGGTAAAATCAGTTTGATGTCCCTGAGATTAAAATTATCTACTTTGTTCCTAATTGACTGAGTCTTCTGGTGCTGATGAATTCATATAGGGGATGTCTATTGTTTTGGGTGTTTCTCTTGAGGACAAATCTTGCTTTTGTTAAAGAAATATCTTCCTGGGCTGGGTTTTTTTTTGTTGTGTTTTTGGTTTTTGTGGGGTTTTTTGTTTGGTTTTTTTTTTTTGGTGTATTTTTGGTTGTTGTTGTTGATTTTTTGTTATGTTTTGTTTCATTTTTATTCTGAAAAACAAAATTCACTCCTTTCTCTCTCTTTCTTTCTTTCTTTCTTTCTTTCTTTCTTTCTTTCTTTCTTTCTTTCTTTCTTTCTTTCCTTCCTTCCTTCCTTCCTTCCTTCCTTCCTTCCTTCCTTCCTTCCTTCCTTCCTTCCTTCCTTCCTTCCTTCCATCCTTCCCTTTCTCAGTTTTATCTTTTGAAAGCTTTTTACCATTATAGGAATACCAAGTTTGGTCTTTGCCATTTTATTTATTTCCTGGAGCAGCCCTGGGAAGTCCTGTGCTCTGGCACTGTTGTATAAAGAATGAGGATCTTGAACAAAGACTTTCTTTGCCCAAAATTGTAATTAGTCGTTGAACTTGCTAACAAAAGCAGAGGCAGATGAACAAAATTATTCTAGAACATTAAAAAGCTTGTATGATGACAGATTGAAGAGATAGGAACAATTTAGGGGGGGAAGAAAAAAAAAAGCAGCTAGGTCTCTAGTTGTTGAGAAGCACAGTCTGACTTACTAAAGCAATAAAAACTTGGTAAAAATAATATTATTACCATAACTACATCATTCTGTAAATCAGCGTTGCACCTTTATGCTAAATGCTTTTCTCTGTTAACTAAGGTGGCATCACAAAAGTGAAGTGGGTTTTGAAAACTGTTCTAAGCTTCTTAGCTCTTGCCATCCTGAGGACAGCAAGACCTCATGAGTGGATGGAGCTGTTCAGAAGAAAGTCCGTGTCTATTTACTGAAACTAGATAATTCATTAGATTCACAGGATGAATTTTGTCATCTTTTGTGAAAGTCCAAACAAATTATGTTTTCTGATCTTCTTGTATTCACTCTTTTGTTATCACACCCAACAATTAAAAGAATGTGAATAGCTTACAGAGGCACAGATTTCTTTTACAGAAGCCATGGTGATCTGTTTCCATCATATTAGTTTCAGCTGGGTCTTTTATAATTCTGTTTTTAATTAGCATTTAAACCAACTTTCTTGGTGCAAAAGTAGGAATTCTTAGCCCTGAATTTCCCAGAATAACCTTTACAGTAAAATATCATTTGCAACAGAGCTGTTCTCTGAGAAAACATCTATTTAATTCTGTTTTCTTCTACTTGTTTTTTGATCCCTTTTTACTAATATTTTATTTTTCAATTATTATTTTCACAAGTCAGCATGCTATTTTTTTTTTTTCCTGTAATTCCTCACTCCATAGAATGTTAGGGGTTGGAAGGAACCTCTAGACATCATCAAGTCCATCCTCCCTGCCAAAGCAGCATCATCTAGGGCATGTTGCACAAGAACATAACCAGATGGGTTTTAAAAGTCTCTACAGAAGGAGAATCCACAACCTCTCTGGGCATCCTGTTCCAGTGCTCCATCACCCTCACAGTAATGAAATTCCTCCTCATGTTGAGGTAGAACTTTCTATGCTCCAGTTTATATCCATTGTTACTTATCCTATTGCTAGGCCTACAGAGAGGAGGTTGGCTTCTATTTGACACTCACCTTTCAGATATTTGTAGACATTAATAAGGTCCTCTCTCAGTCTTTTCAAGACTAAACAGCTGCAGTTCCCTCAATCTTTGTTCACAGATTGATGCTCAAGTCCCTTACTCATCCTCGTAGGTCTTCATTGGTCTCTTTCCAGTAGATCCCCGTCTCTTTTAAACTGGGGAGCCCAAAACTGGACACACTATTCCAGCTGTGGTCTGACTAGGGCAGAGTAGAGGAGTGCAGAACCTCTCTACACCTGAAAGACACAGTTTTCCTAATGCATCCCAGGATTCCATTGGCCTTTCTGGCCACAAGGGCACATTGCTGACCCCTGGATAACTTGCTATTCACTAGGACTCCAAGGTGTTTCCCCCTGGTGCTGCTTTCCAGCAGGGCAACCCCTAAACTGTATTGGTACCTGGTGTTACTCCTCCCCAGATGCAGGACTCTACACTTGTCCTTATTGAACCTCATAAGGTTCACCTTTGCCCAGATGTCCAACCCGTCCAGATCTTGTTGGATATCAGCAGATCCTTCTGGTGTGTCAGACACCCCTCCTGGTTTTGTCCTTGTCCAGGTCGTTGAAGATAATGAACAAAACTGGACCTAGTAGTGGTCTCTGGGAAACACCATTGGCCACAGGCCTCCAGCTTGACTCTGTGCTTAATTTCTTAAATTGGAATTAAGAGTATGTTATCTGAGAAACGTTTTGTCTTGGCATGCTTACCTCAAATCCCTTGTTCTGACCCAGAGAGCACATATACCCAATTTGTGAAATGCACTCAAGTTGTATGTTGCTTTTGAGCTTTATTTCAAAAGTTAATGTGAAGTTACAACTCCTAGGATAAAACTGAGTGTGCTCTAATGGTTGGAACTAATTTTTGTCTTTTTTTTTTTTCTTATTTGATAGAACTTTATATTGTTCTGCTCAAATCTAGAGTTATATATCACACAATAGCATGTACAAAAGAAAACCAAATTTTAATTGTGAAGCTCAATTAAAAAAAATGAAGTTTAAAAGTACATAATATTATAGTAGCCAAAGCATCAATCTGCCTTCTCTTGGTGTAGAATCCAACCTTTGGTCCATCAGCTGAAATGTTTTTCAAGTTGTGGATCCCCAAGCATGTTTTAAAGAACCAAGAAAGATCAAGTGTTCATCTCCAAAGTACTCTAAGGAACTAATTTTAAAAAGCTTTGCTGTAAATATCAATAATGGAATATGACAAATGGATTAATATAATGAGAAACAAATGCTGCATGAAGGAAATAATTAATGATACAGTTTTAACAAAAGTAGAGGAGAAAACAGTCTTACTACTAATGCTTTCCATGTTCTAAGATACAAACAGACAGAAACATGGTCAGTCCATGAAAAGATCATTCTTGCCCAAACTCATTCAAGGGTTTGCAGGGCAGAACATCACGGAATCCTTTGTTACCTAGTCACTAGTATATAGCTTACAAATATGACAAGTGGGTTGTCTAATTTGCTCCCTGTCTCATGGCTCATTGTGTGTAAAGTTTCACCTCGTATATTCTCAGTGGTTACCTATACTGTTTAAAGTTCAAACAAGAAGCAGCTCATAGAGTTCATTTGGTGTGATTATTCCTTTCTGTAAATCAGAAAGACAAGTCCTCTACTGCCAAGTCATGATACATCTGACACACCATTGCCTTGTAGAAAATATCAGCTAAGTGAAGATTCATAGATTCATAGATATTAGGGGTTGGAAGGGACCTAGAAGATCATCTAGTCCAACCCCCCCTGCCTGAGCAGGATCAGGGAGTAGCAATCAGGGAGGAAAAGAATGAGAGGAAAGGAGGAACTTTTGTTTTGGGAATCAATCAGCATCAAAAAAAAAATAAAAGACCATGGAAATTTTTAGACTCCCGGGATAGAATTATTTGAGACAAAGTGTTGTAATGGAAGTTGCTGGATAATCAGTTGTTCTTTCTTCCCATCCTTATCACTTCCTATCTTTTATGTACAAGGATTCCACCAAATGGGTCCCATATGAAAATGTTGCACTGTGGATTTGCATGAGAAATCAAATTTAAACATTGTGTACCTCTGGTGTTTGAGATGACATCACATATTTCTCAACAATAGCTTCAAAAATCCATGTTCAAAAGTGCAGAGAAGTCACAACCTTATTTAGGACTTTACTAATTAGCAGCTGGGGGATAGCCAAGGAAACAAACAAAAAATTATCACTTCACTATTTGCCTTTTAGAGATACATTAAAAGGTCATGTGTTTTAAGACTGAGATGCATAAAGCAAAATTCATCATTTCTTGAGAAGAGTGAAGACATCTTTTCCTTTAAACTCCTGGAACTTAAAACAAAAATTGTCTTCCTGAAAACTGAAGGAAATCTGTTTATTATTTTTCTTGGCATTAGTTTAATGTAGATTTTTTAGAAGAACTCTCTCAAGCTTTTCTTCTCCCCAAATGTCTTAATGCCAGTAAAACAATACAAGATCTCAAAATCTTCCCTACAGTGAAGAGTCAGCCTTTGTACAGTATTTTAGCTGTTAAAAGATCCCGATGTTGTCCTGAGCATAGAACACACAACAAAGTCAACAGTTCACGTCATTCTTAAAACCATGTTGGTGCCAGAAGGTATCAAAGCAAAAATCTTTTCACCTAGTTTTCACTCCGAGCTCCTGCTGATGGAAATGAGTACGAAGAGAAACATGCATGTGTTTAGACTTTGCATTGACAAATTGGTGAACAGCCTTTCCCAGACAAAGGTGTCTTAAAATCTGCACAGTTATGGGTTGAAAAGCTAAGGGCCAGATGGTCTGTCTGCCCTTCCTTTACATGACTTGAAGGAAGATTGTAAACTTGAGTCAACTGTCAGTCTACTCCAGCATTGCTATAAAGGCAGGAAAACCAGTGATACCATATGAGTAAACCTAGATATCATTTTTAACAAGTTAGAATAGTGTTATTTGTTTTTTGCTTGTAACAATATTCAAAGTAATATTTTGGGGTTTCTTGTTTACCAGTTACATATGAAGGACTAGTATTATGAAAAAAGCAACTCCCCAAAATGCAAAGATTCTGCCTTGGAGTAAATCTTGAATGTAAAGAAGAAAAGAAAAAAGAAACCCAACAAAACACAACAAAACAAGCAGACAAGAAAACAAACAAAAAGGAAAAATACATATAATTTTGCAGTAATTCCTTAACTAACTGTAAGGAACATTGGCAGTTAACATTGATTTAGAGGAAATACCCATTTAAAAGAATATGTGAAGCTAAGCACTTAAATTACCCTTGACTGCCCATTGATGTAAGAAAATACAAAATTACTATAAAGCTACCAGAATGTTTGTAAGCTACATTGCATCAATTCTAAATAGATCTTTTAAAATATCTCATGACATCACTAAATACATTTTTATGTAATCATTTTCCTGAGTATGACTAGTTTTTATGTTGGTTTTCTGTCCACTTTTGGAAATATACCAGCAACCTCAAATGATCCTTCAACACACAATGGGGATAGTTGATAGTTCTGAGAAAGGAAACTACCTTTTAAAAAATTTATACAAAGAAGACTTCGGGAAGGTTATTTATCGGAAAGAGTAGGAAATTTTGGTTTGGGAGAGAGTCAGCTTGATCTAGAAGTGTGTTTCTGGTTCTACAGATGAAGGGTACACATATATACTCACAGAGGTGAATGAACGTGTGAATGAATGAATGAGAGAAAAGCAAAAAACAGGTGAGCAGGTGCTCTCTAGTGTTAAAAGCAGTGATCAAACGGATTATGGCAATTACAAGAAGGAGAAACCGTCTGTCAGAGTGACTTCAAAATTACCTAAAACTATTTTAACCCCGGCATAAATATGAGGAAGAACTAGTTAGAGTTCTCCTATTATACACATCTTCTCCGGGTGAAGCACTCCCAGGACCATGCCTAAAAGCGCTCCTTGATAACCAAAGTGCCCAAATCCACTTGTTGACTATTCCTGTGTCGGAAGAATCCACTTTAGCATGAGCCCTTAATAAATAAATAAACATCCCTTCAGTTAAAACATCCAACTTTGCCTTTACTGTCTCCATCACCCACGTTGCCAGTGTACCAGGCTCTGAAGGGATTCAGCTTCCCGCTAACTCTGAAGTAGTCTTTGCAAGACGTGCTGACCGAGTACAAAATCCAGATTCAAAGATGTGGGATTGACTGCCTGGCTCCAGCGGAGCCGGAGATGGGCGGTAAGGAGCGCTTCTCCCCCCGGCAGCATGCGAGGCGGGAGGAGGTCCTCGACCCTTGCCTGACTCCCCGAACCAGCCCTTCCCCTCCCGGCGTCCCTGCCTGCATACCCAGAGCGCCGTCCCCCCCTTTTCGCCACCGGTAGAGAGGGGTCGCCCCGGATTAGCCCGACCCAGGCTTCTCAGTGCCGATCGCAGAGAAGCCGACTGAAAGCACTGCAAGATGCGGCAGTAGCTGATGGCACAGCCCGTTCCGCGGGAGAAGCACGGAGTAGCGCAGGGCGCTGGCGGGAAGGCGCGGCGGGGACCGGTGGCGACTCCGAGCCCCTCTGAGGGAGAGACGGGACCTCCGTGCCTCTGTCTCCACAGCACGGATTGCTCGGCGGCTCATTCAAAAGCCAGGCAGACACAATGAATTATATTTTTCCTTTCTTTTTTTTTTTTTTTTTTCCTCTTTTCCCCTTCCCTTCTTAAGAAGGAGGAACTATCCCACCTGTGGATCATACACTTGTTGTATGATCCCTGAGAAACACTGCTTGCCTTTCAGGTGAAAATAGCAGGCTCCAGGAAAGCTTTGGAGGTCTTTTATCTTCTACGTACGGATACATATTTGCTTATAATTCCCTAAGCAGAAAATGACTAAGGCTCTTAATTGCAGCGTATCATAAGGGAAGCAACTTTTCCAAGCCTTAAAACAGCTTTTTTTAGAGATCCTCTTTAGTTGTTTGTTGTTTGTGGTGTTGTTCGGGGTTTTGCTCTTGTTGTTTTTTAATCTCACAAAACGTTCGCTCCGATAACTTCGCAAAACGTCAAAGGGGTTAGCTAAACCTTTGTAAAGACACGGCCCATTATTAGCGCAAAATGTCGAAGCCACAGACGCCCTGCAGGGGAAAAAAAAAAAAGAATAAATCTGCAAATAAGGGGTATATTCATATGTGTCTATTTGTGCACGTTTGCGTGTTACAGAGAGCCGTCTAAATTCTCAGCGGTCCCCTGGTCAGACCATTCTTTCACTGTATTTTGCAAATAAAATAACCTATTCCACTCGTACAGAAATGAAAAAAAAAAAAAAAAAAAAAGTGACCGTAATTCATGTGAACAGTCCACCTTTTAGTGCAGGTGTCAGGGGGCGATAGTTAGAGAACATTGTTGATAAAAGTAATGAGCGAAATACGAAAAGAAACCTCAGGGAAGGCTCTTACATAAACAATTACGCCGCCCGTGCTCGGGAGCGCTGGAGAATCCATCGCCACAGCGCCCCCTCCCACACGCAGCTCGAACTAACTATTCTGTCCTGAAGATGGGGAAAGAAAAGTTCTTTTTTTTTCTTTTCTCCCTCGCCGTTTTCACTGCTCTTTAACCCCGTGAGCAGATCTACGGCAGAACGGGTCGCCCAACTCTCCCCGTCTCCTCTCGTTGGCAGAGATCGCTCCTTCAAAGGCCCTCTCTCAGAAAGAGCACCGTAAACCGGGCTCCTTTTACTAGAAAAATGGACAAGTCTGTTTGCACAGTATGCGTGTGTCATTTGTTATTTTAAAATACAATAGTCTATTATTTCACGTCGTTGTCTCCAGGAGATGGTGGCGGTCCCCCATTTCATGAGAGAAAGGAGAAAGCATTCCCAAACCATTGTGTGGTTATGTCACAGGAAACCGTTTCTGCTGCGCATTGTGTTACATCTCCAAACCCCACTAAGTTGCACTTCTCTCTGCTTAAAAAGTTGCTGTGACCGGTGTCATGGCAATTGGGCAACTGGCATTGTGCAGGCAATAGGCGTGTGTGCGCCTCTCCGGGCCCCAAGGAGCCCTCCCGAGGTGGAAACATGTCTCCTTCATGCTAAAGCGATTTTTACTTCTGGGTTGGTTTGGTTGTTGGGTTTTAGCCTTTTTTTTTTTTTTTTTTCTTTATTCTTCTTTTTTTTTCCCCTGTGTAATACGAAGGGAACGGAGTCCCGAGTCAACGGCCACCAGCAGCCACCCGAGAGGCGGCAGAACGGCCGCTGCTGGCAGCGAAGGCTCGCTCCCTCACGAAGGGCAGCTGTGTCGCCCCGAAGACGTGGCTTTCAACTTGACTCGACCGAAAACTTCAGCCTCTATCACTAGTTCAAGGACATGTAGCTACTAAATGACAAACCGCAAAACCTGTCTCCCAAGACGGCAACGAGCGATAGCTGAAAAAGGGCGGGGGGGGGAGAAGGGAGGGCAGCAAAGTGAATTAAACAAGACAAGGCGAGAGCATCACTTAAAATCTGGGAAGGTAAACGGGGAATTAATGTATAGATTCGTCGAAGAAAAAGCGTAGTGTGTAAAGTCTTCATGTCTCTATGTAGACATGTTAATTTACCACAGTTATTACTAATAAAAGGTGCATGTAATACTGTTCTACTGTTTCACAGGGCAAGTTAGACGGCTTTTTATTAGTAACGGGTAGTACTATGGGAAAATTAGATTTCGGCAGTGGATCTAGGTAGATGAAAAGCTCCTTCCCTGCGAAAGGTATTCAAATCAAACAACTCCGAGAGGTTAAATACAGCCACGTACACTCACCGACATTTAAAAACGTTATTGATGTGGTTTTCTAAATTATTTATCGCAAATATTTCTCCAGCTATATTTAATGACCCCACTGCGTATTCGCTCTCCATATTGTACAGAGTCAAATTAGTGGTGTACTTGTAATAAAATGCATACGATCTTCTTGCAGTGAGTAAATCCATTCCTCTCTGAAGCCATACAAAAATTATGCAAATCAAATCAACGCAAGAACTTGTCTTTTGAAATGATAATATTTTACTCCATTAATCTCTGATTGCGAAATTAACCCTTTTTCTGTATAAAAATAAATATTTTTTGGACTGAAAAAAATAAAACATCGTTAAAATAATATGTTGCTTTTGTGCGTTTTGGGGATGGGGAGTAATGTTCCTGATTTAAACATTCCTCCTACTGAAATCACAAAAATACATTTTCAGAGGAAAGACATGCAGATGAAGGCAAAAGCAGCATCAACATTTTACACGGATGGGCATGTGTACCTAGTATGTATAACATATGTATATATACGTGTAGATATGTATGGAGATTTTTACTTCTTGTGTGTGCGTCTGCGTATCTACACAGACTCTGAACTGAATTATATCAATTCTCCTGGGATCACGGTATTTATTTAAGTTCTCTTCCCAGGTCATAACTGTAACACTTACTTAATAGCATTAATCCCTTGTTATAATGTAAACACAACGGCCATTGTATTCCCAATCTGAATTGTTCCACTAATTGTTAAAGAGGAGGAACTAAAAGGAATCAATTTACGTAGAAAAACACTTACTTATACCACTCCTGCTGGAAAAGAACAGACTTGGCTTCCCAAATAAAAATGCAGAGAGTAGAGCACATTTTGCAAGGCAATGCAGGTTGACTTACAGAGATTCATGTATGACTTTATAATGTTATAATTAATTTTGCATTCTCAGCTCTCCAGCTTCTCCAGCTGCTGCTCCGTTCAGAAACAGAGCTCATATACTTAGAAATCAGTCTGCGGAACACAGGAATTGACTATTCAGATGTAATCGCATGATATCGATTATTCCATAGAACCACTGAAATATGAAAGTGTTTTATATAAAGCTCTTGTTTTTAGAGTTTCTATTTTTAATATATGCGCATCAATCACCAGGTAGGGAAGCAAATGTCTTTTCTGTGATCTTTGCACGGAGTTTACCAGTTGTTTATCACTTTCTTATCAGGAAGTCGGGAGTTAATGACAAGTAATACCTGTTGGTGTTAACCTCCTCCTCCTCACCTGCTTTTTTACGGATTGTCTCTTCTACAGGCCAGCAGATAGATGTGGATAGGAATGAATCCAGTATGTCTGGTGGCCAGATCTCTACTGCTGCGTGCAGGGGCAGGGGTAAACTGGTATGTGGGTTTCACAGGAGGGGAGGAAAGAAAGGGAATGAAATAAAAAAAAAAATAAAATAAAAAAAATAGAAAGCTTAGATTGCTTCAGACTGTACACGCATCCCGGTACTTCACCAGAGTTTCAGTACGGCATTTTCCCCGCTGTGTCCGCGAGGCTATTGAAACAGCTTCTCCAAGTGTATTTCTTTTTAAATTATTATCTGCATGTTTAATTGATTAACAATAGGCTGCCCTGCTAACCCGCAATGCTTCGGCTATTGCTTTCTCCCCTCCCGTCTGTGGCGATTCCCTGGAATGCGTCATCAGATGCGTTTTCTCCATACTACCTAACTGAAATTACCTGTGGTATGCTATGAGGAAGTCGACCATAAATGTCAAATCACTTCATTCGGTTAAATATGGGATAAGTGCTCGCTCACTGTAGTTAGGGACATAAGACATAAGGTTTGATGAACATTCTTTCTTCCGTTTTGGGGGGTTTGGTTTTTGGATTTTTTTGGG
>JANHGL010021981.1:26270-86672 GCA_024611195.1 Ceyx melanurus | reverse complement strand
GCGAGGCCCAGTTCCGTGCCGCGGCCTCCCCCGCCCGCATCACATACGGCAGCGCGGGGGCGTGCCCGGCACGGCGGCCGCCTCGCTTCCGGGCCTCAGCCGCCGGCTTTACGACAGCGGCGCGCTGCCCTGCGCGACGCTCTTTACGGCGGGCGCGGGTAACTGCCTGGAGGCCGGCGGCCGGCTCGGTTCGCTCGCTGCGGGGTCGGAGCGGAGTGACGGGGCCTCGGTGGGATGGCGGCGGCGGCGGCGGCCCCGGCGGCCCATTTGGCGGATGTGAGCTGGAAGATGCTGGAGCTGCGGGCTCGCTCTAAACGCTCAGGTCTGACCTCTTGGCTTGCCCGAGAGGAGCTGCGAGGCTCCCTCTCTTCGCCAGCGCCTCTCCTCTTCTTCACTAACCGCCCCGTTCCCGCTCTATATTTCGCCTTCTCTTGGCCTCGCCACCCTCCGCAGCTCTTGCCCAACGCCCTCCCTAGGGCCCTTTCTCCCCCCTCCGCAGCTCGGCGGGCCCGGCTGCTCCTCTCCTGCCGCGCACCTGTCGCCGCTTTGCGCGGGGCTTGTGGGCGCTCCCCGGGGGTGGCTGCGCAAGGGCCCGGCTGAGGGTCTCTTCTCGCCCTCCCAGAGGCGTCTGAGCGAGGCCCCGGCTGAGAGGACTCTTCCCGCCCCTCAACTTCAGATGCGCGAGATACAGCTGAGGGGGTTCTTCATGTACCCTCAATTTCAACTGCGCTAGGGCCCGGCTGAGGGTCTCTTCACGCCCTCCCAGAGGTGTTTGAGCGAGGCCCCGCTGAGGGGTTCTTCCCGCCCCTCAACTTCAACTGCGCGAGGGCCGGGCCGAAGGGGCTCTTCATGTTTCCTCAACTTCAGCTGCGCGAGGGACGGCTGAGGGGCTCTTCCCGCCCTCCCAGAGGTGTCTGCGCGAGGCCAGGCTGAGGTGCTCTTCGCGCCCTTGGCGTCGCGCGGGGCTGCAGGGCCGTCCCCTCAGGGCGGGCTGGGCTGGGCTGGGCTGGGGGATCTGCGCTGTGAGGGACCCCGGTCCGGGGCCGACGCGGGGCGTCCTTGTCGGGACAGAGCTGCAGGTGGATTCGCCAGTGTCGTTTGCCGGCGGGGGGGTGAAGGTGGCTGGAGGTGGGATCGCTGCAGATCCATGAAGGTGTGGAACAGCTGAAGAGTTTGACATTGCAGGCGGTTATATCAAACTATATCCCTGGGATGCAGGCACTTTATTTAACACAGTTCCTCTGAACTGGGGCTGCCTGAGCTACAGTGTAGCCTAAATGAAAGGATGATGCCTACCGAGTTGGCTTGAGTCTCCAAAGTCCAAAAATAACCTGATTTTTAAATCGTTTTAAAAAAGAAAATGCTGTCTTAGGGCTTGAGTTGTTAATGTTCCAAAGGAACCGGCTTCCCGAGGGATCCCCTGCGGTGTTTAGATGTCGTAGATGCTTGTAAATCTCAATCATTAGTTGCTTATTTGCATATTTGATTAGTTCTGTGGTAACAACTGATCAGAGAGTGTGAAAAGGGTTCTCATAAAGGGAATTGATTGATTGAAGAGTGGCTAGATTCATGGTGCTTTAAAAACCCTACTGATGCATAGTGTTACTGTGCAAAATTAAGAGTGTCTAGTAAACGTGTAACCTCAGAGCTTTTGTACTGGCTTTCTGGCTCTGGCAGGGATGTGGTTGATGTTTGGAAGTGGCTGCAAATTCCACACCCCTCTGGTTCTGGATTGGCTGAGGTCGATGCTCCAGTCCCAGATTGCAAACAGTTTGGTTTGGTTTTAGTTTGATGCTTGAAGTGAAAAAGAGTGTAGCCAGAGGTGCATGAAATGCACAAGTGATTTGTGTTTTGTAGCTAACATAAAGTACCATTAAAACCCCTGTCCTGTAAGAGGTAATCCATATATTCATGTTTATGTATATTAAATTATTGGCAAAAAAATGAATTCATAAAACCAAATTTTATCGATAATTTATTTTCCCTTGAGCAATAAAATACTGTTGCAGTGATAAATAACAGGAGTAGATTATAGAGACATTGGTTGTCCAGTCTGCAACCCTAACATTTTCCTTACTTTAAGAAATAAACTTCTTTAAGATTTGAAAAAACTTATGATAGTTAAAAAGAGTATTTTTGTATTTTACATTCCAAGCTGGAAGGTGTTCTCCTTCAAATAACTGAGATACTTGGGACAATAAGCACTAAATATGAATGCAAGAACCATCCTAGTGTAAATTCCATGTGGGATAAAGGCAGCACTATGCATAAGCAAGACTTCAGATCCCTGTGCTTACTATTACTTAACACTGTTATATGCATTAGTTAAATCAGCATTTTTGTTTAAACGTGAGTTTTATTTAATCTTGGTTTTATTCAGCACCTTTTGATTGTAAAGTAAATCTATTGAATAACAAAGCTATCTGATGTCCAAAAGAAGGACTTTGTGTAGATTGTGCCATTTTACTCAGATAAACTTTATGGAAGCAAAATAAAAGCAATTTTTATGGTAGAGGAGGGAGGCATAAAATGTCATGAAACTTTACTACTTTTTGTGCTCTGTTAATAACTCCACTAACATTGCTTTCACTTAATTTAATGCTGATTGCCTTTAACATTCACTAAACAGTTTTGAAAATTACTGTAGCTTAGCCTGAGACGTTTGTGATTAGCTGCACCCTTTTGAAATGGCCACTCTGGATGATGACAGAACCTCTCCTGCCCATGCTTTTTTAAAATGTGGTAAGTGTGCAGTTCTGTGTTTTGTTTCTCTTTGTGGCTATTTAACTGAACAAAAAAGCAATTGTGTCCTTTGTGTTCCATGCAGTGTTTTGCAGCACTGTACAGTAGAACTTAAAAACCTCTTTCAGTGAAAATGTCTGAAACTTGGTATCTACTTGGATTGAAAGTTCAGCTCTTCCTATTTTGTATATATATTGACACAGCTGAGTCACTTGAACCACCCTGTCCTGCCAGTGGCATTGCTTTTTTGCCTCTCAATGTCAAAGGGTGTGGAAGTGTGAACAGAAAAAAAACCCAGTACTCTTTCCTAATAATTATATTGATACTTGATGTTTCTGTTGTTATGATTCAGAAGAAAAGATTTTTAGTCGTTTTTCAGAGCTGTTGGTTTGAGTTCTCAGAAGTGACTGGTTGTCCTGAGTTCCCTGTCTGGCTTGTAGCATTTGCAAGGTTCTGTAGCAGACTGGGGCATTTGGGGCTATTTTGGTTATGTGAAGCTCCTGTGCACTGACATGACAGTGTTTTAATCTGTTGTTCAGGAACTCCTGCATGTTGTTAATTACTGTAAATCCTGAAATCAGTTATTCTTGTTGAGTAAAGAGAAATCACTTCAGATGATTAGGGAATAGAGAAAGTGCAAAGCAAATTTATATACATGCACAGAATCATAAATTTATATACATTTTTTTTTCTTTTTCCATGAAATTCTGTTGATTGTATGCACAGTCTAACACTTTTATTCCTAATAAATCATAGTTGAAAAGTGTTGTCACTTTAAAACTATTTCAATGAAGCTATTACAAGCTTGTACCCCTTTTGAGCCGTGTTGTTATTATCACTCAGCCTAGGTAAAACTTTGTACCCTGTGTTTACTCCTAATATTTATTCAGCTAGAGGAATGCTTTAATACCTTTTTCTTGTTCCTCTCCTGGAGTTTCATTGCCATATTTTCACTGAATTATAGAACAGTTCAGTTTGGAAGGGGTGTCACAGGAGGTCACATACTCCCTCCCCCCTCTTGCTCCAAGCAGGGTCAGCCATGAGATCATAGTTTCCTCCTGTATATAGTGATAAAAAATCCCCACCAGCAACAGTTTAATATGGTACATGTTATCAGAGAGGATATATTTACATATACTTTTCCTTCTAATTGCAAGTGCTTCTAAAAGTTTTAAGTAAAATCCTCTTGGGTCCCAGTGCCTTCTGTAATGTGACGATGTTATTGCCCATACTAATATTGGATAATGAAAGTTACTGTGAGCTGAGATCCAATCTCAAGGGTTGGATTACATCCAGAACTAGTGTCATATAATGGCAGGCAGTTTTTATTCTCATCTGATATAGAAAGAAATCTGGTCTTCTCAGCTTTAAATTTTTTTTGGTCTGTGCTGACTTAATTATGCAAGTCAACATTTTCTTTTGGTTTTCTGTCATGTTTAATGTCAGAAATAAAATTCTTGCTGTGTTGCTTCCATTTGTTTTGTGATTAAACTTAGAGGAGATGTGTGTATGTTTGTTTTGTCTTTATTTCTGTACCTTTTAAAATGTGAATAAACAATCCTTGTTGAAATAGGCCAATCTTTCTTCATGGATGAAGTCCAGAATTCCATTCTGTTGCCTATATATTTCTTTAATATCTGCAGTTGCTGCCATGTTCAAGGATGAGTGGGTGTTCAAAGCTTCTCTATATACAAATCTGGGAGCAGGATTTCAAAATATTGGCCATAGTTTTTAATTCTAAACATCGAGGCATTTACAGCTCTTCCCTGAAGAGCAATTAATGCTAATCTCAAGTATAACTAGAATCAAAAAGAAGTGGATGGGAAAGTACTTGAACATCAGGATGACATAATATTCTGTCTCCAGAGGTTGTATATACAACAGTATTTACACTGCTAATAGGTTACCTCAGAGACCTTCTGTTCAGTTTTGTGTTCTGCTTAGAAAACATAAATTGTAGATTTTTCCTGAAACTGTTTACATTTGAGTTTCAGCTGCTGGGTAATATTTTCTTATAGTTTCCATGTAATAGTGAAGTCAGGAGAATCTTGTCTATTACTTCAGCTCTACACAAATAATGGATGATTCTGTTATCAGTTATTGGGCTGTTTAAGGATTCTTCCTGTCCTCTAATATTTGGGGGAAAAAAAGACCACCCTTTTTGGTAATTTTTCAATTTAAAGCATGGAGAAATCATATTACCCTGGAATCTCTTAAGTGGTAGGAAATGAAAGGGGATTATTTTTCATTCCAAGTATGGATCTAATGTATTTAGTGCAATCTCTGAAGACAAACAGGAGTTTAATTGGACTTGGGATAAAGATTTGAAGTGTTTTCTTAAGAGACAATATTTTAATGCAGGAACCAACATTTGGATTTTTTACCTGGGTGGTTTTCTAGTGATTTTGAAGTAGTTCCTGACTTGCAGCAATCCACTTCTAATATGAGGAAATCATGGGCATGCTTCATTCTTTGCAAGAAATTCTGGACTACTGGGTACTCTATTTAAATTTTCTATAGGGTTGTTACTCTGCTATACAGCTGAAGAAATAATAAATCAGTATTTTATTATATTCCCTCCTAACATATCAACTTATTTACCTAAAATAAAACTCACTCTGCATGGTTACAAAGCAATGAGGTATTTATGAAGAACAGTGTTTGAAATGGATGCCTTCATTCTGTTTCTTCTGCATGTCACCATGCAAACCTGGAACACCAGGGTGCTATTTGCACAGGTCACTCTTTAAGTGCTGCCATTTCCTGGTCACATTTATTTTTTTTTCAGCTTGAAAAGCTATTTTCAATATGTAATTGAAAATAACCTTCTATGGCAGGTTTTTGACTTGCTGAAAGGAACTATTAAATAGATTTTTCAAAAGCACATAGATGGGCTTCTTTTTAGCTATCCTAAAAATAGCTTCCACTGGGTTCTTGTCACACTACAAAACCACAAGGAATGAGCAGAATGCAAACCCAAACAAAACAGAAACTGTAGATGCTCACGAGGAATTAATGAAGAGTATATGGAAAACTGATTTTTCAGAGTTCCTTTAAGCAAGTGCTCCTTGCAGTAGGAGTCATTTACAGCATACTCTCAAGGCATAGCACTTCACTTTTTGTCAGCTGTCTTGAACTTGGAAATTATTTCACCTTTTTGTTTCATCCACAGTCTACTCTGACTAGTTTAATTTATTTCTGCTAGTAAGGTTTCAGACATCTAAAAGAATTTAATTTGTAGGTGGTGGTGCTTTGACATTTTCATGCTCTTTATTTTGTCGAATGGTCTTTCTGCACAAAGTTGAAATCTTTGAATGCTCTTAAATAGCAGAATATACTTTTTGTTCATGATAACTTTATTTTGTTTCTCTGTTGGCCACAGAGGGTCACAGATTGTCTGGTAAGTATAAGTTAGAACAATTTTATTTTAGCAACTTTTGACGTGTGTGTGTGTGTGTGTGTGTGTGCGTGTGTGCCTGTGCCTGTGAATACTCACCTGGTTTTCATGGTGCAGTACTGGGTGTTAACAGTCTGCAAGAAATAGACATCCTGAGGTTATTCCATTTACAAAGGACAGTGTATTATGTATTTGTTGTGCAGTTAAACCTAAGCCTAAGAGCCTTTCAACTTTTTTTTCCTTTGAAAATCTAGTAAGTGACTATTTCTCCTAAATTTGCTACATTTTATGCAATAAATTATTTACTTAAGAATTTTTCCTATGCATATTCTGTCCTACTTTCACTGCATCACCTTATAAAATTACAACTACTGCAGGTATTTTGTGCTTTTGCAAGATAACTGAATCAATAGTATAATAAAAAGTATTGCTAATCATCTTATGGACAGGGATTCCAATTGTTTGTAACTTGTCTGCCAGTGAGAGGCTGTGGGGAAGCTCAGATGAGAATCTGTGCACAACAGATCCCTGGGACTGCTCAAGGAGGAGTGGGATATTTATTTTAAACTACAGGTCATTTGGGGGCATTCTCTGTGGATAGGGTGTCTGAGCTTTGGTAGCATGTGAGAAGAAGATAACCCTTTTGATTCAGGACATGAAATCAGCTAGGCTTGTTTGGGGAGGGTGAAAATGAGATTGGGAGAGGTAGAACATTAATAGTGTTGTCCTTGTTCACCATTTTAGAAGGCAAGTAGGAAAGTAATAGTTATATTTGGGCTGCTTTTGTCCCTCTACATGTCTTCAGCACTTCTGCCTGTAGCATACCAAATGTCTAGGAACAAGTTTCTAGAGAATTCATAATGTTTAATAATGTCCTCAATAATTAAGCTACATTCATGTAGCATTTGCTGTAGCTGAATAGCTGCAAGGCATTAGAGATGCAGATGAAGGTCTTGTATGGACAGGTACTGCAGAAGAAATCTCTGGAAATCTATTCACTTGATTATAGAAATCACAATTTGTTTTGTTTGTTCAAGTTGAAATTCAGTAAACTACCTCTGTGTAACAAACATGAAAAAATAATATTGCAGTAATATTTAGCAATAGTAGAATTATGAAACTAATTCTGATTTCTTTTTTCTTATAATTTTTAGGTTCAATTTATGAGCCACTTAAAAGTATTAACCTTCCAAAACCAGAGGGAGAAAGTCTGTGGGATAAATTAGATAATTATTACAGAATTGGTAAGTTAATAATTATTCCTACCATGAAAGATTTTCCATGTAACTTACTAAAATATTTACAGTTATGGTTATGACATCAGCTTTGGCTTAAAATAATATCTGCAGCCTTTAATAAGGATTTTTCTGAGAGATTAAGGGGTCTGTAATTTCTCAGATGATCACTGAGAAGTAATTTTTGTTGCTAATGGTGCCATAATGTATTTTTGTGCCCCAATTTTACCTGTTGGCTAATATTTTGAGCCAGCTCTAACAGTTTTCATTGTGAGATCATTTTAAGCCAAAAACATCTTAAGCAAAAATTTGTTTTCTTTTGATTATGGGTGTTTGTGTCATAATCAAGTCCTCTCTGTATTTTAAATCAAGTGTTTTGTTTGTTTGTTTTTATGGCAGTTGACTCTTTAAAGTTTAAACTTTTAGTCAGGCAATTGTATGGAATAGTGAACAACTTTTCCATCATTCTAAAAATGTGGGATGGAATTACGTAAATCACCTTTTTAAAGTGAAATAAAGTTGTGCCTGGTGTATCCATAGATCTATTGCTCTTTTCTCCCTGAGATGCTGATATTCCATTTATTTTTAACACTTGGAAGAAGCAAATCTGTGGCCATCCTTCCATTGCCTGTTGGACACTTACATTGCAGGCAGTCTGCTGCCTCACTAAAAACTGATGATGGAATTTATATTTCACTTCAGAATCATCTATACTGGCTTTTTAAGGTATCATTTTATCCAAGCTCTCAAAAGGTGTTCAGTCACTGAGGAAGATAATGCAAAAAGCCATAAAACTGTAGACATAAAACAATTTACAATACTTAATTTCTAATGCATAATAAGCAGGCTTTGTCACAATTGATGCTTGATAATATTCTGGAAAAAAATGGTTTTCTTGCCTTATAATGGATGGGTTATTGTTAGAAGGGTCATGTTCAAGGACATTAAGCCCAGCTTCAGTCTTGTAGTACACTGCTTATTACATAATTTTAGGTAAACAATGCACAAAATGTGTAATAAACTACAGAAAGAATGAAAGTACTTAATGTTTTTTCTAATTGGGTTTTGACAACTCTTGTTTTTATATCAAGGTACTGAGTTAAATAATTATAGTTGCCCTTTCTCCTTACTTACTCCTTTCTTTTTTTTTTAAATTATTGATACTATCATCAGGCCTAAGTTAAAAATAAAATTTGTATGAGTTCTGCAGAGATTAACTATTTAAATTATTGTTACAGGGGGCAGTTGACATACTGTAGCCCCTTTTGTGGCTTTTTTTTTTGGGTTGGGTTTGTTTTTTATTTTCCATAAAAAGAAAAGTACTGGGTTGCATTGTAGAGATTCTGTTAGGGAGTGGGTTGCAATGAACCAGAGACATCAATAGTTTTAAATACTGATCTATTTATTTATTTATCTATTTATTTATGTTTTTATGGTTAAAAGGTTTAATTTGAGTGAAAAACCAATGTAAAAATAGTTTCGTGTGTGTCTCACTTTGCCTTTCTTTCTGTTCTGCTTTATGTTGTGAATGCCCTGATAGGTTGTTCCTGCCTTCATTTATTCCTGCAAATCTGTCTAAACTGAAAAAGCAGAAATGTTGTTAATATCACTGTTTCTTTTTCCCTTTTTCCAGTTAAGTCAACATTGCTTCTTCATCAAAGCCCCACCACGGGTCTGTTTCCTACAAAGACATATGGGGATAACCAAAAGGCGAAAGTCCATGACAACCTTTACTGTGCTGCATGTGCCTGGGCACTAGCCCTTGCTTACAGGTGAATGGCTTTGAAACTCACTTTGAAACTCCACCATGCCTTCAGTTATGCACTGCACTTCTGAAAGAGAAGACACATGGAGATCTGTGTTTACTGATGCAGAGGCCATGCTTGAGATCTAACAGGTTTCCAAATTTTGAGAAACTAGCAAAAACCATGAGGAAATTATCATTAATAATGTGTAATTATTATTTAAAATTTCTTATATTGAAATCTTTGCATCTTTCTTTTTATTCCTCTTTCTGTTGGGGAATAAAAGCATTTGAAAATTAAAAAAAATAATTAAGGGATGGGGCAGGAATGATTGCTTTGAATTTTCAGCAATGTAGAATAGAGCATAGCATGCTGTTTCTCAATTTTTAGTGATATGTTATTAATTTGCAGTGTAGCAATCAAACACTTACCTGTAATCAATTAGTAACAGCTATAGACTGAGAATTGGCAGTGAGCACATGACATTGTTTTGCATATGTGAATTGGAGACATGTTGTAAGTTACAAATACATAAGAAAACATAATTTTCACCCTGAAAGGCTCAATCTTCAAATGAACACAGAGCAGTGGCTTGCACTGTTATAATAGCAAGGATTGATTTATTTTTAAACGTTGAAAGAGGAAATTTTCTGTACGTTGCAACATAAATGGAAAAAACACTCTTATTTTTCCTTGTGAAGGAAGCTTGGGTAGGGCTATAAATAGGTTGCTGTGAATGTGGGCACTACTGTACAACAGTCTTAGTTAAATACTTAATGTTCCAAAGCACTAACATGTCCTTTTTTTTCCCTTTTGACTCCCTAATGCTTTTCCAGTTTGTTTCATGAGTTCTCTCTCTTTCCCAGGCGTATTGATGATGACAAGGGAAGGACTCATGAGCTGGAGCATTCTGCTATAAAGTGCATGAGAGGAATTCTCTACTGCTATATGCGTCAGGCTGATAAGGTGAACACTAGTGTGGACACGAGCACTTCTTAATTCTGAGGGATTCATAAACTGTGAAAACTCACTTCTAAATGCAGATACAATTCAGAAGGGGAATGCAGTATTCATGTGGCCCAGCCAGAACAGATGCTTCATTACTATCAAGTTGCAGCATTGTTTTAGGGTATAGAAGACACAAGCCTTTTACAAATTGAACTGCAGGGCACACTTGAAACTTCCTTGGGTTCCTTTTGCAGCTATTCCATTTAAGCATTAGACCATTACTAAGTTATTTTTTTAAGTAGTTACAGTGCTTAAACAGAAAGATGTAGAATTTCCTTTAGCTAATGTTGGAGAATTTTCATAGTGCTGTTAACTTAGTTAACATGGTTATTACATCTGCAGTTGCTCTCCTTACTTATGTGATGGTTTTGATTATTTTGCTTGGTTCCATTAGCAGCCACTTTCTGGTCCTCTTAGACCTAATGATGTAATCTCAGAAGGGCAGCAGCCCAAAATGAATAAGAAAACAGATTAATTTGCTTTTATTTATAATACATTTGATTATTCAGCATGTAATCCTCTTTTGAGTATACATTGAATATTCTTGAATATTCATGGCTTCACTTTATCACTATTTAAATGTGGTGGATTAATTTTGCTTAGTGGTTAGCAGTAATTCTGCAGGTAGTTAAAGAGCTATATTCCATGTGATTATTTTACATTGCATGTCACAGACTTTTAACTGTAATATTAAAAATTTTTTTCACCTTACCACTTAGGTTCCATCAGTTCTGTGCACACAAACTGAAATGTGAAGTCCATAGGCATGGGATAGCAGTAGTATTAATAATAATAAGCCAATGTCACACTGGCAGATGTATTGCCAGTTGTGTTTATGCTGCTCTGAGATTTTTTCTCTGTTTTCTTAGTCTCTTCCTTTGTAGTCTCACATTTAAAAATAATATTGACCTAAACTGATCTTGTTATGTTTGAGCTGTTGTTTTTCTCTGACATACAGTGGTTTGTTTTGGGAATCATCAGTGCAAATAATGACATAACAGCTGTCAGTTTTGCCTTGGTTACTGTAAATGCCTCTCTTCCTACAGTGTAGTTATAAACAGTCCCCCACACCTACCAGATGTAAGTTGAACTGGACTTTATTCTGAGACTCTTAAGTGCTGGCCTCATGTAGAAGGAATGAGTTACCTGTACCTAGAGCACGACTTGAATAATGGTGCTGCTTGTGCAAAACCTGCAGATATTAGATTGTATTTCTAAGGAACATAGGAGTTAATAGCTAAAATGGATTGAATGTGTTAATGGACTGGACATGGTAACTCCACAAAATAGTATTCATTCACTTGCTTGCCTCTGGGCCCCAAGCTATCTGCTGTGTGTGAGTTGTAAAGAATATCCCATGGAGATAAGTAGTGAAAGTGTGAAATGTGAACCAGGTACTAGCAGTGATGGTTGGAAAACTATTGAACAAAGCATGACTTGAGGAATTGTGGAGAAGGATCTTCCTTCGTTACCTTCATTCTTCTCTTGGTCAATTTGATTTCCTTTCTCTGCCCTCCTGGCAGAGAGTTCAATTTTTCTCAAACAGCTTTGTTAAGGTAGCAGACATTGTATTTTCATGATGAAAAAGGAATCAGAACTGCTTGACAACCACTGTGCAGTTCAGTCCTGTGTTGTTAACCTTTTCTAGTGGTAATTCATCCTGCTGCATTCCATCTTCATCACAAGAGATTCTGTGTCATAGAAGCTCATTCTGAGGTCCATGATAGTGAACATGAATAAAGGCATTTTAGCCTGGGGTACTCTTCTTCCTTTGGAAGCTATCCACTCTGCCTTCTAATATCTGTAAACATTTCAGTGTGTATACTGAATAACTGCTCACAAAAATCAATCTTTGTTTTCCTGGCTACTTTTATACTAGATATTCTTAGGTCTTGCAGCTTTTCCTTTGCCACATGATCTCCATATAGCAGTTTCTGAACACTTTTGTCTTTAACCCACAAGGCTTTAAAATTATTATTATTGTTATCATTAATAATACTGATGGCTTTTTTGTTTAAAGACTAAAAAGTTTTACACAGTGATTTTGAAATACCTGGGTTATATAGTGATTTTGTGGTTGCCAAACATACTGAAATAATTGACTTAGATTTTATGTTTTGCTCTTAATTCACTACTAGGTTCAGAAATTTAAGCAGGACCCCAAACCATCAGCATGTCTTCATTCTGTTTTCAGTGCACACACTGGAGATGAGGTCTTGTCCCATAAGGAATATGGTCACCTTCAGGTACAATGTGCATGTGTGTAAATCAAAACTTGGATGATTTAAAATAGTTTTATTGTTGGCTCTATTCTTTCATGATGTGGCCATCTTTGAGATGTTTAGATTTATGTTAGATGTGTTGTACTTGATAAAATTGAGATTTCCTCTGCATCTTTTGATGAAAAAGCCCATTTTGGAGTATAACTCAGTGGTATGATTTGGTCAGAAGATACTGAAATAACTGGAATTTATGAAGGTAGATGGGTGGGGTTTTTTTTATGAGGTTGCTTTTTTGAGGCCAACTGATGGCTGTCAATAAATAATCCTGGAAAAAAAAAATGTTGAAAAGTAAAGTTAAGTTTGAGAAGTTTCATAGTATAGATGAGCTTTGTCTAGTTACAAATTGTTGTTTGCTGTTTGGTAGTGATTCCTAGTCAGATTAATTGCATAATTCATTGCTTTATTATCTTTCTTTTTCCAAGGTGTTGATTTGCCTTCTTGTAATCTCTTTACCCTCAGAGCCTTTTTGACATTCATGACCTTGTTCTTTTGAATTCCATAACTCTGCATACTCTTTTTGGTTCAGAAATTACTAGTGAAATTATATATATTATATATGAACATATATGAAATTATATATGAACATTCATTTCTGTCACCAGCAACTCTCTAAAAATAGAGGGTTTTGAGCTCTGTGGAAACAACAGAAATCAGAGTAACTGAGGCAGTTTCAGTGGGCAGAAGGGAATATTTTAATTAGCTGCTCTACTTGGTGCTTTTCAGCTTGTATTAAGAAACTGGAGTCAATGGTCTTCAAATAATTTTTAGAATTTGGACCTTATTCTTAGTCTGCTATGTTTCAGATAAGAATCCAATTTTTTTTCTTCTAGGTGGTTTCTCTAAATTGCATTTATAGCTCATTGAAGCAACTTACTGTGATGAACTTACTTTATTGAAGATGTACAAATTCTCAATTACACTAGATTTCTGTGTAACAAAAGCAGCTTTCTTTGATTCATTAAAATTTCTATTATGATGTTCATCTGTACAGCTGCTGAAGGTAATTACTGTTAATAATAAATCCTACACACAGCTGCAAAATAAAACTATTTTTTGCAAATATAATACCTGAATGCTGTAATTATACTTCTGTCAGTTGATTACACTAAAAATCCAGTTAAAATGAATTGCTTTTGAGATGGCCTGTGCCCTGTTCAGTATGGTACCTGCCTCCTTGGTGCCCTACTTGCCAATAAATTGTCATGTATGTCACTACTGTTGCAGAAGTCTTAGAGGACAGGGCTTGTGACATTTCTTCCTATGGATTGTTCCCACATCATTCCATCTAGGGTAGATTAGGATCATATTCTTGAAGAGCCCAAACTGTGTTATAATGGGCTCAGCTTTGTTAGTGAGTAATATCACATTTAGCCTGTTTGTTTCTATGACTCCAGTAGACATAAAGTTAATTATAATGTCCTCTCTGTTTTTAATTGCTCCAGATAAACGCTGTGTCGTTATTTCTCCTGTATTTGGTTGAGATGATCTCTTCGGGGCTGCAGATTATCTACAACACAGATGAGGTATAAAGTGATTTCCAGTGTTAAAACACATGCTTTATTAAGTTGTTGGGGTTTTTTTCCTTTTATTTAATTACTGACTATTAAACAATTACTCTGGAAATATAGTGCAGATATTCTTCACTTTTAGCAGAAGCCTGAAAAGCTAAATGGAATGAATGGCTGGTGAAATAAATGAATAGCTAATAAAGTGTTAGATATGCACAGACTGAGTGTAATATGACATGGAAAAAAATTCATAGTACTCTGCTATTTCTGGAAGGTACAGGGTTGAGAACTAAAAGAGCTGTTGGTGAACTTCTAGATATGTTCTTACTTTTCACCTTCTTTCACACTGGGAGTCAGTGCAATGTCAAGGTAAAGAATGACAGGGTTAAGTGTTTTGGAAAGGTGAAGGACTTTCTTCAATTACATATGAACTTATGGGTGTTAAAAAGTTTGTATCTCTAGTTGAAAATAAACCAGATCTGTTTCATAGTCAGAGGTGTTTGTAAGAGGAACTATTATGTCAATAAGATAATAAACCACCGTGGGCTTGACTTGAGGACAAGTCATGTCAGGACAACTGACTGTAAAAGGAGGTGATGTTTTGAGAGAGACATGGAAAGCACAGAGACACTACACACACACAGAGCCATTGCCTCCCCACCTCCATCTTCTTAGCCTGGAGTTGTTTTAATTTACTCTGGTCTGTTTAATTGCATTATATTTCTAAAACGTGTTTGTTTATTAATGTGTGTAATGAAAAAATTAAGTGTTGCAACTTTTCTTTCTCACTTAGATCATATGATAGGTCTGTATTATTTTCTCTGAATAGCCTTTATGTTTGTGAGGAGGCAAATGTACATAATTATGTATTTACTTAGTTTGACATAATTGATATTATCCTCCAGATGTTTGCATTTAATTACAGAATCTGCAGAACAACTCTTCAGTCAGTGGATCTTCTCCACTTTAGTGTCAGGATGTAGTTTTCATTGCAGCTGTGCCATAGGAATCTGTGGACTATCAAGGTTTATACTAAGATTATTTTACACAGACCTGTGTAAATCCTGTCATTCTCTGTATATGTTCTCTGATCTCAGCACCACATAATGATGGGATTTCCAGGTTTTCCTGTGTATCTAGATAACATTCAGCACGGTGGCATTGGCAGCACTGTGCTGTAGCAATCTGCTAACAAACATCAGGCTGGGTATTTCTTTCCAGTGCTAGCATTATGGGGTGTAGTTGGGCTCTCTCCTTTCCTAGAGAGAGGGTTTTGAAGCAGTGTGAGCACGGTGGCAGATGGCTGATATTTGGCAAGCTGTCTGCATGAATATGTTTGTACACAGAGCTCTTGGCATCCCAGGCAGTTATTGTATCCTAGGCTGCTTGATGTCAGGCATGGCAGCTGTCAATGAGCTACCCTCTAGTTGCATCTGTTTGCAGTTGAAAAATTAATTTAATTGCATCTTTGCATCCGTAACAAAGAGATCAGTATGTGATTGTTCAAGTGAATTAATCTGAGAGCAGTTATCTCTCCATAAAAGGGAGTAACACTGGCATTTGCAGTCATCCATGCTGCATGGGTATTCTTTAGTGCACCTTGCTCTCCACACACCTGACTACTGATAAATAAGCTGAAACACACAGTCCTTAATTTCTGTAAGTGCTTTAGCATTGACTTGGTTATGGCATTTACATACCCATTTTAGCAGAGACATACAGAGACAAGGAGGCACAGATTTGATATATTGCTGCTGGAATGGTGTTAGCATAAAGAGTTTATTGGAAATAGTAACTTTTTAAGATTTAAAGGAAAATGGAGAGAAAAAGACAAAACAGACATATGCAGGTAAAATAAAATGGAAGTAAATACCTTTCAATAAAAGACTTGGGTTTTATCTCACAGCTCATTAAAAAGAAAAAAATCAGTCTGCTGTAGTAAAGTGGATCCTTCTCTGTGGTTCCCCTATATGGTCTTGTTTGTAGCCATTACAATGATCTCTTTTCCCACAGAATGCCCTAGAATTACTTGGGTGTGTGGGAGTGATATCCCTGCTTTGGTGGCTGAACCAGGATAAATCTGGTGTTTGTGGTTAAATTTCCTGTGAGTTCTGATCTGTAGACTCCTGGAGTTGAACTGCAAAACTTATCAGTTTAACTTCCCTACAGTCGAGCAGCTCCAAGTGTTGCACTGAACAGTGTAACACTGTGAAAATCTGCTTAAATAAGTCCTCAGATGTAGTTAAATTATACCTCAAATACCTTAAAATATCCTTAAATACCTTAGCATTCAGATGAAACGTGTTGATCTGAGAGGAAGTTTAACAATAATACATTGGTTCAGAGTTTTATTTGCATTTTTAAAGGGGTGTGTTTGAATCTGCAGAAATCTGTATTATCTGGCACTAATATAATAAAACTGGCACATCAATTCTCTTCAAATGAATGAAAAACAGCACTGAGATTCCTGTGTCCTAATCTTACAGGATTTAATTTCTTTTGCCCTCTGATGTTGATTTTAGGATGAACCTTCTTTTAAAAATACAAAACCCTTCTTTTTGGAGCTCTTCAAATATGCATATTGAATATGAAATCATTTTTATCCCTGGCTTTGTAGGAACTTACGTGTAAATCCCATCATCTCCTAATTGCAACAGCTCTGACTATTTAGTGATGGAAAAGTGGTTTTTAAAGAGAATATCTCAACTTGGGAACATCATGGGAACAACTAGGGAACTAGAAATGCTAGGACAAAGGTTGGACTTGATGACCCTGGAGGTCCTTTCCAACCATGATTCTGTGATCATTCTTGGGGGGGAGTAGGATGGAAGGCACAGTTACAACGGGCTGAGGAAAAACAGCTCTGTATTTCTGCCAAAATGAAGAGAAGAAAAGCTACTTTCCTTATCCTCAAGTCACTTGTCTGTCTTTCCTGTAGGTGTCCTTCATTCAAAACCTGGTGTTTTGTGTGGAAAGAGCCTATCGGGTCCCAGATTTTGGTGTCTGGGAGAGAGGAAGCAAATACAACAATGGCAGCACAGAGCTGCATTCAAGGTAGGTGAGTGAATGTAGCTCCTTCTCTCAAAGCCAGTACATGGGATGTGAATAAAAAAATTTCATGAGGTGAGTTAAAAATACTGATGTGTTAAAATACTGTTTGAATTAATTTCAGGTTCTCTAAAGACCAAGATGTATTTTGGGAACATGTGAAGCATAATTTCATCATCATATGCATGCTGAAATAAGCACATAGATGCTTAGCTGTTTGAGAATTCCAATTCCAGTCATTATGTGCAGCTGCATGCATATAATTCTGAAATTGTGCTCAGAACAGCTCAGGCTCTTGAGGCACGTGCAGATTGGATTCACAAAGATGTTTAAGACTATCCTGGTTGAAGAAGGTGTTGAATCATGAATCTAGATTTTTCTCATCTCCACTCTGCAGGGAGGCAGATGCTAGACACTGTGGAGGATAACCTAGTGCACAAGGCCCAGGTTCTTCAGGTGCAGCAAGTGACTGGCTCTTCTGATCCCATCCTGTCAGACAGTATGGGATGTTCCTAACATTTTAATGTTAGAGTGGTCCAGTTCACCTCTGTGGAGTTGCTCTCATGCTGTCTTGAAGTTTAGGTTAGATATGAGGAAGAATTTCTTTACTGAATGGGTTCTCAGGCCCTGTAACAACTTGCCCAGGGCAGTGGTGGAGCCCCAATCCCTGGAGGTGTTTCAGAGTCCCCCAGACATAGTGCTGAGGGATATGGTTTAGACAGGGTCTGTGTTAAGGTAAGGATTGCACCAGGATCTGAAAGCTCTTTTTCAATCTAGGAAATTCAGTGATTCTGTGGTTCAAAACTGTCATCTGACAACTTGCTTTTTGAAGGGTTACTATTGTTTTCTTCACTGGTTGAGTTGTGGGGTTTTGTTGAGCACAGAAATGGCTATAGCTTGTCTAGTTTAGGATTTTCAAAAATATCTGTGATCATTGTAATTGTTGTGGGCTTGAAAATAATCCGTGTGTTCCTTCCAGTCTTTATTGCCAAATGAATGCATGTACTCATTTTAGAATCACGTTTTTCTTGGGTCACATCAAGCATGTATTTTAACCTATAGATATAATTATATGTCATTGCAGCAAAACACTCAATTTAGGTGTGTTTTCTTCAGGGCTTTTGTTGAGCTGTAGTTTCCAGTATGAGAACTGAAAAGGCCAAGTTATTATATAATCTGCTCTATTGGCTGTTTGGGTTTTATCCTCCTCCTATGTCTGTAACATTGTCAAATGCCAGTCTACATGAGCATTCACTGGAGAGAATCCTATCCTGCCTTCTGCATGTCACCTTGGACAAAGTCACCAAAGGAACTCTGAAATCCCTGTGTCTCCTGTTCAGAGCATTCTGGTTATTCAGTATGTGAAATTCCTCCAGGGAAAACTGAACATTTCTAAACCAGATGGAAACGGGCAAGTTGTCTTGTTTTAATCTGGACTGACATTTATAGGTTGGTTTTTCTCAGGGTGAAGTTTTATGGGATGAGCTGAGCCATTCTAACAGATCATGGAGTTGTCACAAAAGGCAGTACAGATCTTGGACCTTATCTAATAAGTAGATTTTGGTCGTCAGGCCCTGTTTATCTTTCCTACTTAGATGTTGTTCAAGAATGCCCTGGACACAATAAAAATATTCTCTCTACTTTGTTATGCTCCTATTGTGTATCTGTCTGAGGGAGCTCTAAAATTATTTTTTTGAAGGTTTGTAACAACTTTTATTGCAGAGATATCCCCTTCCCATAGGGCTGAACTCCTGAAACATGAATCTGTCCTGTAACCATCAGATCAGGCTGTTCTCCAGGCACCTGCTGAGCACCTCTGCAAACTGCCTTTGGCATCTCCCATATGTACTGTGAGAATAATCACCCTGCAACTAAACTGAGTACTATCTTCATACTGCACATCTGACTGCAGAGCTTCAGTCTGGCCCTTCTCTGTAGTGTGGCCACTGTGCTGCTGTAGTGCTGCCCTTCCTTGCTTGATTTTGTGTTGGCTAGTTATCAAATTATTATCATTGTGGGATTTCTTTGTTGTTGTTTGGGATTTTTTTAGCATCCCGTGTGGTGGTTGATGTTCCAGTTGAACTGCATAGCTCTTGGATGGAGGCAAGAAACTGAATGGGAGGATGATGAAAGATGTTTATGCTTTAAAGTGTGTTTTTGACTAGCTAAGAATATGCAAATGTTAGTGTTTGCTCTCAGGTATTTTTCTGAGAGCATAAATCTAACAATTAGAAGTTACTGGGAATTATGAATGATGTTTAAGTGAATTTACTAATGCTTTGTCATTAGCTAGTATGATTCCTCTAGCTTAGTCTTAGCTTCCCCTGACCCCAGTGTGTATTAAGATCAAATGCTATCCACAGTATTATGATTGCAAGACTGCTCTTGAGAATCCATGACAGATGACAATAGTTGGTGGCTGCAGCAAGGTCTGCAGATCTGGGGAGGTTTAGTGTGGACAGAAAGAAGAAGCCTCTTCACTTGAAGCACGCTGAAGCACCAAAGCAGTGTCCTGGGACACTCAGAGTTACAGAGTCTCCATCCTTGGAGTTTTGTGTCATTGTCTAGATGAGCTAATGCTTTACTTGAATGGGTCTAACATCTGGCAGCTAGGTGAGTTCTGTATGTCCCTTCCAACCAACTACCTGGTGATCCTGTGACGTTTTCAGATGAGTGTTTAAAGAGGCTTTGAGGCAGGCTTTGTTTTGGGTGAGAGCTCCAAGTAAGCATCTTTTTCTGTAGGCTAGAGGGCAGAAGGTTAACACAGCATGGAGGAAGGAACACAATTATTGAAATACCTTTTGCCTTTAATTCACGTAAAATAGATTCCTTCCTTGAAATAATTTATCTATATTTGTCTTGAGCTTTTTTGAAGCAGCATAATCCAATTTTGTAGATAGTTTCACATTATTTGAATACCAGTACCAGTGCTTGTTGCTGTTCAACAACTATTATCTCTACCTTTAGTCAGAAATATTTTCCTGACTGTTGGTATTAGAAGGGGGTTTGGAAGGGAAATAAAGAATAAGAGGTTGTGATGTGAATCCAGATTTCCGTGTGCGGGATCCCTCTGATTTTAATTTTCTTTGATTCAGTTTGATAACACCAAACTCCTTTGAAAGGTTCTGTTCTGAGCCATCACACCAATATGCTCGATCAATTGGCAGGTGATAATTCACATAGAGCTATTGTTAGAACAATTACACTTTTGTTTAGGTATTTGAAGCAAAGCCAGAAAAATAATTGCATTCACTACACTTGTGAGTTGAGCTGATTCCTCCATCACACTCTCCAGTACCAAAAGCTTTCATCAGCAGAAGATTCTGAACTGAGGGATTGCACTGTTTGATGGCAGCTGCTCAGAGCACAACTTGGTTAACCTAATCAGCTTTCTCTTGTTGAACTAATTAGAATGAAATCCCAGGAGTACTATTTCTGGCAATGCTTCAGAAAGAAAGATGGAGGTTTATAAACCTGTTAGTAATACTTAAAAAGATTTGGAGGCTGAAAGCAGGGCTGAGAGTTCTTCTAATACTGAAACCAACCCAGAGAAGACAGTACTTCAGTAAACAAATCCTTTCACTCTGCACTGGGGTGGTTTTTCATCGTTCTTTCTGTGTCATCATATTTGGTTGCCAGCTTGAAAATATGGATAGTTAGCAAGCATTGGAAATTTTTCACATGAACAAATACTGCAAATGAGTTTATTTACAGTAAGGTACAGTTTGCTGTGATCTCACAAAGCTGCATTGAATATAGAAGGCTGAAGGCTAAAGCCCAGTTTCCATTTGCAGGTTTCTGACAGGTTGGTGGCTATAAGGTTTTTGGGCCAAGCAGTGCAGTTGTCAATACTATCCCAACTTATACACAGGATGAGGGCATTATTAAGGATATTTTTTCTAATATATTTTCTAATTCAGTGTTGCTTTATTAATTATTTTTAGAAACAAAATATCTAGGACCATCTAGTTCAGAAAGTACTTACTGCTGACTTTTTAATTATTATTAATAAAAGAAATCTCTTACTATTTACCTGCAAGTGAACTGTGGCCCTCATATTCATAAGGATTTATCACAGTCATGGCTATCTGTGTCCCACTGTTGTTCTCATGATCTGGGCACATGCAGCCTCTGACAAACTCTTCTTTCTCTGTCCCTTGTTTGGCAGTGCAGCATAATTTTTATGCCAAATGAAAGATGTCAAGGGAAAGGGAAGTGTGGCTGGCCAAGTGGATAATTTATTTTAAAGAAAAAAAGGATATAAACTTTTAGCTCCTTTTTTTGATGTTTGTCAAAAGACTATTTCAAGTAGTTACTCAGGTATATTGTTATACCAGTTCTGATTTTTTTTTCCCCCAAATTCTTAAACATCTAGAGTTTTGGAATCTGTGCAAAAATTTAGCTCTTGATTTGTGAATGCTTTGGTTATTTCAGTTGAATGGACACCTGTGAATAATTATGGATTCTTTAAAACAATATTGCAAAATTCTGTTCTCTGTCATACTATAAATTTCATATAAACGTGCCAAATGCTTGTGGGTTTCTATTAGGTTATCTTGAGCTTTAAAAAAGAAAAATAATTAAATTCTGTGCATTGAGAAAGAATGTGTCTTCTCATTTGATATTCACCAGGGAGGTAGACTACATATTTTTAATTAAAAGGCTGTGTAAAGTCTTCTTGTGTATATTTTTCTATGTAGTGTATAATTTTCACAATCACTAATAAATTATATTGTAGCATATGATTTGATTTTTAAAATATGTAATGATTAGTGATTTTAGTCCTTAATGTCTTCAAACATGAATTTGCTAAATTGAAGGTTTACTGGTAGTATTTCTGGGTCATGTTTTTGTGGTGGACACTGGTCATATGGAGTCAGTGAAAGACAAGACATTATGCTATATGGATGCTGTCAGATAATCTTGCTCTTCTGAATCCAGATTGAGTTCTTCTAGTGTGTCAAAAGCCAGTAAGAAATCAGTCTTGTGCAGTTTAATACTTGAGAGCTGGATTGCAGAGTTGTGTTGAAGTAAATTCTCTCTTCACACACGATTAGCAAGACCTTGAAACACACAGTGCCAGCTGTCTAGTAGCAAGGTGAGAGCAGAAGGGCTTTTTCCAGATGGTCTCTGACACTTGAAGACAAAGAAAAATGCTGAAAAGTATTAAAAAAAACCCCAACCCAACCCCAACCAACCTGCCACCAAAACCACACGCTTGCTGCATCATCATTTTGTTAAATCAAGAAAAGGCAGAGCTCAGAGAGCTGTCAAATGTATTACATTGAGTCTGGGTTTGAATGATGGTGCCTCTGTGTTGATGTTGTTCTGTTTTCTCCTCAGCTCCGTGGGGCTGGCAAAAGCAGCTTTAGAAGCAATTAATGGTTTCAATCTCTTTGGAAATCAGGTAATAAAAATGTTTGGTTTCGCTCCTGTTTGCTTTTTGTTTTTTTAGGAGTAATGATTTACACTGTGCATCAGAATATTTAGAAATACCTAACACGATTTGTTAGATCCAAGCTTTAAAAAAAACATGTGTTTGCAAACCAATTACTCCTTTTCAGCTACAAAAATTTGTCTGATAAAGGCATTAGTGCCCTTACTACCAAGAGTTCCCATTTTTCACTTAAAAAAATGAAATACTCAATGATTGCAGCTTGTGCTGAAAAATAACTTGGTTGCAAAAAAGGTTTTTCTAACAGAATTGTGTCTGTTGATCATAATACAGTGTCTCTAACTACAAAGCACTACCTCTGTCTTACTCCTTCATGTTGCTTTTGATCAAGACCTTCAACAAGCTGCTTGAACATCATCCCACAATGCCTGGTTTGGAGTTTCAGTGTTGTGTAGTGGCAGAATCTTCTCCTATCCTTGTACACAGCTTGAATCAGTGAAGAAATCAAGTCTTATGTTTTTAGCTCTGACTTGCATTCCCATTGTGTGTGCATATTTTGTAGGTGTCACACCTACAGGAGTCTACAGGTAGGATTAAAGAATGCTCTTCCAAATTAGTGGTGTAGAAAATGTTAAAATGGAAGAAATAGGTCACTGTTGAGCTGTGACCACACGCAGAAGGTGTGCAGCCAGAGAGTCATAGAATGAATTATTAGCAATCTTGGACAAAAGGCTCTTTGTTTTATTCACATAAAACCCCAAATGGTAAATGAACTTTTTAGAGTTATTCAGATGCTTGTGATGAAAAATGTAAGTTACTGTTTCATTTGAAGACTAAACAACTGCCAAGGAAGCACAATCAATCAGTCTGATCTATTGGTGAGCAGCTGTACCACTGTTAGTGGGTCCTCCCTTGTTCCATGGATGTAATGCAGGAAATCCTCCTCCTCAAGCATTTCTGGCTGGAGGGTTAGGCATCCATTGCAGGTTTTGTTGCTGTCCATGCAGGGTGGAGTGTTTGTTTCATGGGTTTTGGTTTGGGCTGGCTGTTTTGGTTGGTGGGTGGTTTTTCATCTCTCAGTTTGTACTGGAGTACAATAGACTTGCTGTGTTTATAATCCACTCCTCAGGAAATACTGATTGCTGGCTGAGTGGACAAGTATGAAGTGCTCCCTCTGCATGCACAAATACTGAGCTGCTGGGCTGGCTTTGGCTTCCTACACACCCTAAAAGCTGCTGTTCAGTGTCAGAAGCTAGTGGGCTTCTTAGGTAATGATCAGACGTTATGCACACACACTGAATTTCAGAAAGAACATTCCTCTGCAATCTTTACCATCCCATCAGCCTCCAGCACCAGTAAATGCAGCTGCTATTTTGGTTTGGTTTTGGGTTTTTTTTCCCCAGTGACTTTTTATACTAAATTCTGAAATGGATGAATAAATTGCTGAAGCAAAACCAGTTAAAATGCTTTGAGAGTTTATATCCAAGATATTTAGCATAAACAGAAACCATTTTGACCTTCAGTCTGCAGCAGAGTTTGCCTTTGTGCTTGTCTCCAGCTGTGTTCCAATAGCTTTGAGAAATCCTGCTGAGCCCCTCCAGAGAAACTGGTTTCCACCTGCAACCTGCATAAATCATTGCTGGGAACAACAGGCTGCTCAGCTTCTCCATGCAGATTTGGCACTCACAGTGTGGATGCTCGCAGACAAGGATTAATACAGCTGTGTAGTGTGAGAGTTGTGCTCTCACATGCATGTGTGTTAGGGACCTTTGATTATACCATGATAGGGCAGTCTCCTTGTGCATCCTGGATGCACCCAGAGAAGTCAAAACAAGAGTCACTTCCTGATGTTCACATTAAACTGTTCCTTCCCTCCCTTCCTGAAGTCTAGAAAACATTACAAAATAATATATTGCTATTTGTTGTCTAACAAAGCACTGCTTAACTGATACATAAATATTTTTAATGTGTCCTTTGCTGTACTTTCTAGGTGCCAGATACAATAAAGGACAATTGTGACTTGAAAAAATATTAGCTTTTTGTTTAATCTGAATTTTACATGCTTTACTGTAAAAATGAGCTAATTTATGTTTTTTAAATGCCAGAAGTATTCATACCAGAAGTATTTAATTTTAAAAGTGGAAATTAAAAGCATAAAAATACAGTAAATCTGTAATCCTAATGTTCCCTCAGGAAAAGATCTGTATACACATTGAGAATTTTTAAACAGAGAAATAAGCTGTGCTCATAATTTTGCTTTATAGCCTATCCTATATTTGTGACATATAATCCCAATTTATTATCTATAATCTATATAACCACATTGGGTTTCCAAGGAACTGCCCACTGATAACACTGGACAGTATTACTGACTCTGGTTACACTCTCAGCTATGGGAGTTTTTCTGGCTGTTTCAGGATGTTTAAAAAAAGCTGATGGATATAATGCAAAAATACAGGATTTTACTAGGAAATGAGTTTTGCTAAGGTATAGAACAGCTTGAATTAAATCACATAACTCATAATTAGACAAACCCATCAAACCTTTGCTGTATTTCAGTAAGTTTGTAAACTGTAATAAAAAGTCAGACTGTTTTCAAGTCGTGTGCCATTGGAAGCAGCCTGCCTCCCAGGATGTGCTGCCCTTTGTCCCTGCCCCTGAGAGCAGTGTCTCCTCTCTTCACAGGGCTGCTCTTGGTCTGTCATATTTGTGGATTTTGATGCCCATAACCGCAACAGGCAGACTCTCTGCTCACTGCTGCCCCGAGAGTCCAGGTCCCATGTGAGTAATTAACATCACCTCAGCACAGGGGGGTAAACCACGGGATTTAACATCATCCTTAGCTCTGTTAGTCTGCTTAATAAAGGTAGGAATTTGCTGGGAAGATGTGAAATGTCTGTTTCTTCATTGTCACTGTGTTGTAGTTTCTCTGAAGTGGAATTCCAATGGCATTCCTTTCTTTTATGCGTATTTCAGTTGTTAGCTTTCTAAACAATTTTAGCTAAGATGTGAAATAATAGTTCTCTGCAGTCCCTTAAGCAGTAGGGTTTGCAGTCCTGGGGATGGTTTTTGTTTAGCTGCCACTGTACATGGACTGCCTGCATCTTGGAAACACTGTATTTTAGTGTTTTAATTCATTCTGTTGCCTAGAAAAGAAGCCTGTCAGTTTAGTTTATGATAAATTGCTGAATATGGAGAATTCTTTGTTATTATAAGTTACTGCTCCAAATAAATATTCACTCAGTAAATCCAAGTGACATAAGCATACATTACCTGAAAAAATGATCCGTTTCAGTACTAGCATCAAAGGTAACTTTGGTCCTGAATATCAGTAATATAAAATGAATAATAATAGAGTTCTATTGCTTTTCTTTTCATTGTGAGATAGAACAGTATTTTTGTTCATGAGGCAGACTATTAATCCTCACCATTAATAGTGCACTTGTATGTGAGAATTACAGCAGTTAGAATACTAGATAGTTAAAACAAAAGGCACTGTCAGCTACTTTCTCAAAGCCTCCTGGCCTTTTAGAACAATTCTGCTGGAGGCTTTAAATATTCCAACAATAGCTGGTTTCTTAAGTTGCTTATGCTATAGAAGTGACCTTTGTGTCCTTTATTTTCCTTTGATGGGTTCACATACTGTCCAATAAAATAAAAAATAAAAAAGATATTTTAAATGTCTTAAACATATCTTAAATATGTTTGCAAAATGCAATAACAAAACAGTGTGTGACATAGGAATTATAGCTTGAGGCTGTTTTTCTTGTGTTGCTGTAAGCTTACCTGTAGTGCTGATGCACTAGCTTGTCATTTCCCTCATGCTTTGAAATTCATGAGAGTTGCCCATGTTTCCTGGGATATGCTCCTCATTTGTTATTCCTGAAATCATATCCTTAGTACCTTATTGAGAGGAGTGTTTGTTACAGCACCTGAAGAGTACTCCTGAAAAAGCTTTTGAGACAGAATGGTCTCATGATAGCTGCTTCTCACCAGTGCATTTTCATAAAGTGGTGCTGATTCCTTTTGAGCACATAATGCTGAAGTGTCTGTTTCCTCCAAGAATAAACTGGAGGATATGTTTTGTTTCTAAACCCACATTGTTCTAGAAGGTATTCCCTTATCCCTGTAGATTATCAGCTGTTATGTAGGTCACATTCTGAGTCAAATGAGGTCTCTTAAATCACATATCTGAATATTTGGTTTGCAGTTTTTCCTTATCCATCTTTAGAAGTCTTAATTTGTGCACTGTTTTCATGCATTAGTGCTGTGATTTTGATAATATCCCAAATGTCTGTTTCACTTAGGAATTTCACCAGTCTTTGTTTGTGCATCAAATCATGATAGAAATCTAATGAAATTTGTCATGTGCTATTTCTGCCTTTCCTCCTACAGAATACTGATGCAGCTCTTTTGCCCTGTCTTAGTTACCCTGCCTTTGCTTTGGATGATGATGTTTTGTTCAATCAAACACTAGATAAAATTATAAGGAAGCTGAAAGGAAAATATGGGTTTAAAAGATTTCTGAGAGATGGGTACAGAACAGCCCTGGAGGACAAAACACGGCGGTACTACAAGCCAGCAGAAATTAAGGTAGGGGGATGCCTGCTCTGTAGGGACAAAGAAACCCCCAAACTCCAACCAGAAAAATCCACCCAGCTGAACAGGGAAACTCCCCAGTATTTGCAGTGTGATTGCTAATTGCTGCATCTGAGGGAGATGCATTTTGTACTTTGCATGCAGTTTGGAGAGGCTGCTACATCAGCAAGGGAGTCGATTTGTTTGGCAATGAATGTGCTTCCGTTTACATTTAGGGAACAGTTGATTTCACATCACCAATAAGGAAGTTATTTATCATTTTATTTAATTTCACAGCTGACTACAGTCTGAGTATATAGAAAACAATTTTGCTTTTGACCAGGGTACTTATCAGTAAAGGTTATCTAAATGAAAATCTGCTTTTTTTTTTTTTCCCCCAATAGTTTCTCTGTAGAAAATAAAACATAAATTCCATAAATACTCTGCTTGACAATGAACCACAGCACTGGTAAAGGCACAGAGTGCCCAGAGAATTAAGAAGCTGTAACCTGAACACCAGTGATGTACTAAAGTGGTTTTGCCTTCACATTTGCCCGTTGTTGCTTTGAAATGATTCAATAGGGTATTCAAATACCTTTCCTTATACCAAAATATCGAATGTCCAACTTTCCTTCCTTTTAGCTTTTTGATGGCATCGAGTGTGAATTCCCTCTGTTCTTTATTTTCATGATAATTGATGGTAAGTACAGCTTTACCTTCCTGTTCTTTCAAGGCATTAGGGAGATGAGTGCTTAGAGGGAAACAAAAACAACCAAGAATAACAACAACAAAATAACCAACAGCAAAAGCACAACCTAGACCTTGTCTTGAGGGTAGTAGTCACAGAAGAAAAGTGCTCATGATGGTTTCAGGATGGAAGCTAAAACTGACGTAGAACCAAAGACTGAGTAAGACAGTGAGTAAGAGCCAATGGAAGGGTTTGTAAATAGATGAGAATCTGGCCATGGGGGTTTTTTATCCCTTTGCATATGAAATATGTTTCAGATGAAGATGGTGAGGGGCACAGAATTCCACTCTGCCTAGACTCCACTGTGACCACCCCCAGATTTTGTTTGAAGTTGTAATAAAGTTTCACACTTGATTCTTCTAAAGGAATGCTTGACATTTTTCAGAGAGTGAGGCCCAAAACTGAGGAGCAAGGCACTGACATTTCATACTGCCCACCTGCAGTTTTGGGAAGAACAAGATACATAATCATCTTTAATTGAGGTTAGCAGAAGAATAAAGAAAGAATTTTAACCTTCTTGTATTACAAAGAAAAAGTACAGATTTTGCACCCACTGTCCTTGTCCTTTAAATAGAGCAGTTCTCTAACAGGTTTAGTGCTCATGTCTCCAAATCCACAAGCTTCCTTAGTGCAAAGCTGGAGTGTATACAGAGTGACTTAAACTGCAGTAAGCCAATGGAGAGTAGATTACAGTTCTGTGTAAAACTCAGAAAAAGAACTCCTCAAAACCCCCTTACCTTCCAGTAAGTTTGCTGACACCAAACTGGAAGGAGTGGCTGACAGCAGAGCTGTGCTGCCATCCAGAGAGACCTGGACAGGCTGGAGAGTTGGGCAAAGGGGAACCTCATGAAGGTCACCAAGGCTAAGTGTATTAAGTAGGTAGGTAGGTAGCTCCTGATAGCTGGATTTTGTTACCTATGGGACAGTTCTCCATTACATAAGGAAGCAGGGTAAATCATAGCCCATAAACCTCTGGCTTTGTTCACTTCAGCAGTTTACTTGGTTACATCAGTATTTCTGTAGTTTGTCTTTAAAAGAAAATGCAGGTAGCTTGTCAGATGTTCTGATTTGTACTGGTAGCTTTTTAGGATGGTAAGATCTGGAGAGTTAGAAGAGTCATGGCAGGTAGCTCCTAGGGAATTAGTGTTTGTAATGCTACTAGAAAACGTGTGTTTTATTCCTCATGAGTGGTGATCATTGTTACCCAACTGTTAGCCTCACTGGCTGAGTCTTCCCATAAAAGCCACTGGATTATTACATAAGTGCATCTTTTTTATCCTGTACAGCAGCTCTCAATGAGGCTAAATTGCCAATAGTCAGTATATGTCAAGACTGAAGTGTTTTGGAAGAGTTCAGTGTGTCACATAAACACACCTTTTTTTGTGCACAAACTGTGGTTGCATTTGCTTCTCTTGGCAGTTGATTTCATGTCCTGTGTATTTACTTGGGACTATTTGAAAATGTAAAGAACACAGTATGTTAAGCTTTGTGTTTGAGTAGAGCCAAAGAAAGAAAGGAACTCCAGCTTTCTACTGCACTCTGTCTTTTCAGTAGAATAATTTCTTCTTTATTCTTAAAATAACATAGAGGGTAAGCTTTTGTGACTTTTTTTTTAATGTGGTATCAATATACTTATATTAAAAAGTCAAAAAATACCAACAAACATATCTAAACTTAAATAGAACAACAAACACATCTAAAGACCCCATGCACGCAAATACATCTGTACATACACATAAATACCTGCTACCATTTTCCTAATGAAGATGTTCTGGTCTAATTGTTCTCTATGGATTAGTTTGTGGTTTTCTTTTGTCTCATTTTTTGCCTTTCAGAATTCAAAATGCAAACGATTCAAAAGGCAAATTCTTCAGAAGACAAACCAGCTGCTTTAGTACTAATTCCCTGTTGGTATTTTTCTCCAAAGGAAGTTTAGGACTCCCTGGATAGTTGATATGCATCTATAGCTGTGGGAAAGGATTGAACTAAATATTTTTTGGATAAAGCATCTTTGAATAGCTTTTTCAAAAGCTTTTTTTACAGTTCTCATTGAATGTGGAGGATTATGGTAATTTCCTAGGCTGAAATAAGGAGGAAAAAACTAAATCTGTTTTTAATAATATGGAAGAATATGGCAGTTGAAAAGGAAAACCACAGAAGGAAATGAGTGAAAAATGTACAATTAAGTTTTAATCTATCTTGTTTCCCTTTAAATGTTAAAAATCTTCTACTTTCAAATGTCAGTGTGACTTGTCAGTGCATCAGCATTTTCCTTGATGAAGAGAATTGTTTTTGATATTATTGATGTATCTTTTCATGTAAGAACTCTTGATGATTTGAACTCTGCTCATGTTAATACTCAGCAAATTTGTTTTGGGATGACTTATTCCCAAATTAGTGCCCATGAGGTTTGGCAGGAGAGGACCTACAGGTTGATCTTTACTCCCCATGAGCTAGTGTAGGTACTACGCCACTGAAAAATAAGCACTAGATGTTTTCTTCTTCTTTTATGAAGAGTAAGCTTGTGTAAAATTATTCCTTCCATTAAATCAATTATTGTTTTGTTATTTTTAGGAGTGTTTAGAGGAAATCCTGCACAAGTCAAGGAATACCAGGATCTGCTGGATCCTTTGCTTCAGCATACATCTGAAGGTATTATCTGATACTTATTCTTCTGAAACACTTCAGCTTTTTATTGATCTGAAATTATTAAAATGCTGGCACTCACACTAATGGATATTGCAGTAAGAGCACAGAAGCAACAGTGCCACTGCTTCCTGATGGCAACACACCAGTGCTAGAATAATCATCATCTCATCAAGTGTGATGATAACAGCAGTGTTATCTGGAATGGTGCTGCAGATACACTGATGTGAGACCTGTACTGTACCCAGTCACTCCTCTCCTCCTTTGCCTGTGGCTCATTACAGAGATCCCTTTGCCTTTGCAGGAAAACAGCCAGCCAACAGACAGATGATTTCAATGTTCACCTGCACACAGCTGAGAATTACCTGCATCCTTCACTGTCACTTCACAGGATTTAAAAACAAATGATTTGCTGTATGCATGTGGAATTGCTCTTAGCTGAGAGCAGTGGAAGTGTCAATATGTTAATTTCAGTACAAACAATCTCTTACTGAAATGGTACTCCAGAGTTCTGGTGGCATTGCAGCCAAGGCTGTTGATGGCCTATAGGCATAGCCACTCAGAATTCACTTCAAAAAAAAGGCAAAGACAAAGACCAGAAATTTGAGTGGAAGGACAGAAAAAATGTCCTGAGAGCAGAACAAGCTTCAGTGTACTGACAATTCAGTTCTAAAACTCAGCATCTTTAGTCAGCTCTTCTTGCCATCTGTGGTAGTTATACAAGGAGATGCAGAATATTTTAGTCTGATTTATTCTATAAATTTAGAACTTATTGAAGTGAACGAGCTTCTGTAAGAAATACAAACATTCATTGCCAAATTCTCACTACATAGCAGATGTGCTGACCTTGCTGGCCATGGCTTTTATCTGATTATGGATATGGGAAGATTCCAAGGATATTGTGGTTTCTCTTCTTGAATGTCAATAGTGTCATCTTCACATTCTGAAACACTGAAATGTGTTCTGATCACTCATTTGCATATTCTCTCTCTAATAACTCATTTTCCAATATTTTCAGCCTCTTGTAATTTTATTTTCTCCAAGACAAGTCAGATAATGCAACTTTATTCTGTTTCACCTGTTTATTCAAATTAAAAACTAAAGCGATAGTGAAGTGAAATTAAATTTTTTAGAACACAGATTAATTTGTTTCTCTATTACATCTAATTACTCAGTCATTTGTAATTCTGTTTCTAAACTCGTAACTCTTGTCCTCTTAAAAGGAGTTGAAATAATGGTTAAATCTCCAATGATCAGTGATGTTTGTGGCATAACATACAAGATACACTGTCTTCTAGTGAAGAAGTTATGCCATCTCTTTTAAAATGAAAATACATTTCAATTAGTTTTGCATACTTGCAAAAATGAAGAATTTTAATTTAATGGAATATTTTACTGCTTTTCACCAAGGTGTTAGTTTTTAGAAGTTGACTGGTGCTGAGCTGCTGCTAAATGCAAGGAAGAACACCCAAGTGTTTCCGTGTGCTGCAGGTTTCATTTCTTTTGGCAAGGGTTTGTTACCTGTACTGCACTTTGCTTTAGGGGAAGTTTTATTTTTGTACTTACTCAACTCTGCAGGTTGTCCTGTTGTACCCAAGTATTACTACGTGCCAGCAGACTTTGTGGAGCTGGAGAAGAAGAGCCCGGGCAGCCAGAAGCGCTTTCCCAGCAACAGCGGCCGCGATGGGAAGCTGTTCCTGTGGGGACAGGCGGTCTACATCATCGCCAGACTGCTGGGTGAGCCCCAGTGCTTCAGCCTCTGCCTCCTGACACAAACATCTCTAGCTTGATTTTCATTTACCTGGTTATCAGCAGGTGGAGTTCTAAAACTCTGTGAACACTGTCAAGTGAAGCAGGCTGTTGGTAGTGAAAAGGAGAAACGCTGGAGTTGAAAAAGGGAAGACTTGGCAAGAAAAGTGGGTGTATCTTGTAGGCTTGGAAGAGCAGAGTCTGTCTGGTGCTCCACCTGCTTGGTTTCCCTGGGTTCCTTACATAATACCTTTCTGAGCCAACAGGAAGGCTTGCCTGTAAAGGAAAAAAAGGGAAATTTAACCTCTTAGTGTCACCTCAGTCATCCTCAAGTGAATGTGAGGAATACTGTAGCAATCTGCTAGCATTTGCCTGCAGGATGCCCATTAAATACACTGTATTTATTGTGTGCTAAATGCTGTTTGAGTAACAGAACCTCCTTTTGGTTTCTTTCACTGCTTTCCCTTGAATAACATTCTTACACTTTTTAAAATTAATAACAGTGCTAAATCTCTGTTGGAAATGTTGTCATTAGTGTTTCCTTTATGGGTTTAAAACTTTCTCTCCACTATGTTCATGACTTTTCAATCCTCGCTCCCTGTTTTTCCTAATATTTTATTCCTTTCCTCTCATGGTATTTGCAAATAGGGTTTGGAAATTTAATCCCAAAGCCAAAATTCTTCTCCAGTGATTGTTATATCAGGAACCCCATTTATTCTTACTAATTGATAATGGATGCATTTAACTTTGCTCCTTTTGAGTGCAAACCTACCTAAGTAACAATCCTGTCTTTGGTGACAGAGTCTGTCTGTGAGCTAACTTTGCTTCTTGGTTGTTGTGAAGTGTCTGCCTGTTGCAGTCCACATTTTCTCCAAGCAGCAAGGTGAAGCTCAGTCAGCAGCTGCACATCTTGCTGCCTCAGAGAGGGGCAAGCAGAAGGAGTGAAGTCAGAAGTTTGATCCTGCTGTGAAGAACAGAGGCAATGACTGGCTCCCTGCAGCTTCTGGGAGTCCCCATATGCTTATGCAACTGAAAAAAAATATTTATTATTAAAAAACCTCCCCACATTTTGCAGAGGTTGGTGCAATTCTTGATAGATTCTTGCTCTGGCTGAGTGGTTAGTAAAGGGTGGTAGGTCCCCAGTTCAGAGCAGGGGAAGGAATACCAGGTGTTCAGCTGGTTTATGTTTATGCCACTGAACATTCCCTCCATTTAGTCTCATTTAGAAGCTGTCTTGTCTTCCCTGTGCTTTTCCTTGTCGTTTTTATATCTTATTGAGTGGATTCAGTGCTGCCTAGAACTGTTAATAATTTTTAGCCATGTTTTTTAGAGTATAGACCAGATGGATTAAATGCTGTCAACTGTGGCTGATGCAAATAATGAGATAACAAAAGAAATTTTGCATTCTGATACATCTGTGACAATGGTGGTGAATATTCACTGAGATTCTTCTTTTAAATAAAACTGTAAATGCTGCAAGGTAGCTTAATTTTTATATTAGTCTACTGGCATCCTTGTTTTAAACATGGAATTATTCTGACTATATATTTCAATTAGTAAGCAATATAAACCAATCTAAAGAAGAGTGGAAATAAAACATGTTTTCTGCTCTTGCTTTTCAGAACTATGAGGCAGAGACCATTGATCCTGTAATCATTTGATTAATCAATTTCATAGCATCAGCAGTACTAGAAATAATTTAACTTCCATGCCTTTAACTAGCATAAAAAGCCTTGGCTGTGTGGCCTGCAGCTTGGGTGGCTGCTTTCCTTCAAGTGTATTGTTGCAATTCACATGTCATGAATTGTCCATCTTTTTTCCTAGCCTAGTTTTACTTTTTTTCATTTGTGGATGAAGACACACACCTGCACATGGGTGGTGACTGCAGGAGTACTGCAGAGAGCAGGGGAGCAAGGGCCTTTCCTGGCAGCAGTCAGGCAGCCTCTCTCCAGCAGGCTGAGGACAGGAGATGGTCACAGTCTGGGGTACTGACAGTCACTGGCACAGCTCCCAGCAGCAGCAGGCTCCTCAGTGGCTGCCCAGCCTTCTCTTTCTGCTGCCCTTTCTGCTCTGTTCTTTCCTAGCCCCGTGAGGCTTCAGCCAGGACACAGAGTTTATAAGCTCTGTCCTGATTTTCTGCACAGTGTGGTATTCAGAAATATTTTTATTATCAAGACAGTGTTGGTTTTCTGGAGTAGCTGGATTAAGCCAGTGGAGTCCTGAGTTGTGTCTTTTTTAGGCTGCAGAGCTGATTTCATAGTGCAGAGGACTGTTGACATGTAGGAGAGATGAAAATGCACTGGGACCTCCTCTGTAACAACCATGAAATAAAGACTGGACAGTTTGGTGTCCAAATGAGATGTTGATAGGAGAAGGCTTATTGGGAGGACAGCAGAGCTCACCATTGCTTGTGAGCCTGAAGGCATCTGTGGAGCCTTTAATAGAGTACTGGTGGTGGAGTACTTAATATTCTCAGGAGAAGTTTAAAATAAGGGATTTTTAGGTTTGGTTGGTTTTACTTGTTCCATATAAAAAGTTCCATGTAGAAATTGCTAGGTTTCAAATATATCTAATCGGGGGTTTTTTATGGTTTCTTCTCAAGGTATTTGAGAAATATCTTTGATATCTCCTCTCCCTTTCAGGATTATAGTTGTGTGACTGCCTTGAGATAGAGGCTGCCTGCGTTTGTTCAGAGCTAAACCATTTCTGATGGTAACCATTCAGTTTCTAGTTAAATAATCCCACAGTTGTGGGTTGAGGGCTATTTATGCAACTTGTGTGTTGTGGAGTCTGTTGTCTGCACATGTTCTTTTAATGCATCCCTCTGAAAAATGAAAGGTTGGGTTTATACACTACAGCATTATAATTAGCTGTAGCAGTAATGATGCTCGAGTCATTAGTTTTTAAATTAATATAATTTTTCAGAATGTTATTCTGATCTGTAAATCCCTGCTCTAAACCCAAGACTGTAGAAGCAGAACTGACTACATAAAATCCCTCTGCATGCCTCCTTCACAAACGCTGCAGAAGACACTCCAGTCATTGTGTGTTTTGATCATCTTCTCTTTCCAGCTGACAAATTAGTGAGTCCCAAAGATCTGGACCCCATCGGACGCTACGTACCTCCCCAGGACCAGAGGAATGTCAGCATGAGATTTTCCAACCAGGTAGGCACAAGCTCAGCATTCAGCTGTCTTGCCTGAAGAGCTGGAGCTCCCTGTTTCTATATGGCCTTCTATACTGCAGTGCACTGTGGTGCTCAGAGGCTAGGTAGGTAGACTGGAGATATATTTTTCAGTGACCTGACTTATCTGTAGAGCTACAGCACGTCTGATTTGGTGGTTTAGAGAGATGTGCCACATTGGATATGCATTAGCAGCATATTCTTGCTTTCGTTTCTCAATACAGTTATCTACCACAGTTACCACAATTCTAAAATGGTGCCGTGTTACTGCAGAGTTTAAGGCACGTGTGTGTCCATATTGTACTTCATTTGTCTTTGGTGTGAGCAGCATCTACCAAGGACTAAATGTCCTGCAGCATTTAGATGCTTCCAGAAGCAGCTGTGTGTAGTAACAGCTCGGCTGTAGTTCTGTAGCAGCAAGGTGGATTATTTGGGTTAAGTACAGTTTCTTCTGTTGTACACTACTTCTGTTTTCCTCATCCTGCTCTGGGATTGGAAAGCCCAGTAGGAAAGGTTTTAATCCTTGTTCTTGAACATTATGTTCACTTTTCCAAATAAATGGATTTATTTCCGAGTTCTGAGGTTTCCTGGGACTGTGCAGAAAGGCATGGAGTGCCAGCATCTGTCCAGTGAGAGTGCAGGGAAACACCTGTACTGAGCTGCTGCCTCTGCTCCTGCCAGGAATGGAGTCAGGGGCTCTCCTTTAACCTTGGTTTTGGTTGTCGTCTGGCTGTTTGGTTGGGTTTTTGTGTGTGTGGTGGCTTTTTTTGTTGTGGTTTGGTTTGGGCAGGGGGGACACAGACAAGAGGAGGATGAACTATTAATCTGTCTTTTCTCTGGGTGTTCTGAAAACACTGGGGTCTATTTATCATGTGCACAGCATGGAGAATACAGTGCAGATCAACAGATCCTTCTGCCCACTCTGGTGTGAAAGTGCCAGGCAGAAGGGTGAGCCTGGGGTGGGGAGGTCTGTTGGAGTGTCTTGGGGAGACACTGATTGATGTTGTGTGAACAACAGCTTAGTGATGTTGTTAGACAAATGTGAAATAGGACACACTGAAATGGAACTTCTAACAACACTGTTTTACTGCAATATTTAGAGGTTTAATGTTTTTCCACTTTATTTTTAACCATACAGCAAATCTCTCCCACTGCAGAGCAGTGCAGCCCCGTGTCCCACTCTGCTCATCATTGATGCAGTATAATGAAGTTGAACCTTAACTTTGAAGCCTGCTCCCCAGATTAGCTCACAGGCTGTCTATAAATCAGTAGTGTGGGATGGGGCACTCTCATTTCCTGAGGCCTCTGCTTTTTGTGGTATCAACAAAATGTACTGATCATGGTAGAGAATTGCTCTGAGTTCCTCAGTTTGTGTAAATGCAGTTGGTAGCATGGTCACCTTATTCTGAGGGGGGGAAATCTATTAACATCACTTGAACTTCTGACTTCTTAATCTGGTCTCTGTGCATGTACTTCCATCAGGAACATTTCAAGTGGGAAAAGCTGCAAACACTTTAGCAGAAATACAGTGTTGGCAGGCTTTTGGGGAAATGCTATCAGTAATTTCTTCCGCAGATCTGTGAGATCAAACTTGTTTGTCCAGTGATATCAAGTGTTCACTCTGAACTTTTTGTTCTAAATGAGTATGTCAACCCATCTACTTTCACGCAAAATGTTGTATTTATAGATATATCTTTTGTCATTTGTGTTCTGGTAGTTTGTAGGCAAAAGTAGACAAAAGGCATTTTAGGGATGAAAATACAGAATCACAGAATGTCAGGGGTTGGAAGGGACCTAGAAGATCATCTAGTCCAACCCCCCTGCCAGAGCAGGAGTGCTATGTGCTGCTATTAGTTGTGTTGAGAGAAGAAAGAAGAAGAAATAACTCGGACATCTCCTGTTGTAGCTGTTACTGCACACTGGTAGTGAAAAGAAAGGGCAATTGCCATTTCAAGACCCAGGGAGTCTAGTCAATTATTTTACTCACCATGTTGAATTCACTCCTATTTGTATGGTTTCCTGATGGAAAGTACCAGTATTTTTTAAGACATGAAGTATCTGTGTTCTAAACAATGCAAGAAAATAGTGGGTTATCCCCTGTCAGACACACTCTTTCATGTAGCTCTGAAGAGTAGCCATCTGATGGAAGCATTCCAGAGTAAAGGCTTGAAATTGTTAGCTTATTATTTTAAAGTATTATATTATTAGTTACCCAAATACCCGAGTTATTTCACTCTCCACAAATATCCATCAAGACATTATGCCATATAGGGCAGAAAGGAATTGTATATATTCTTAATTTTTGGATGAACTAAAATGCTTTCCTATGTGTGTGGTTTTGTTTTCAACCAACCAACCAAAACAAACAAACAAAAAACCCACCCAAAACCACCAAACCATACAGTGGAAATGACCATCACAAACCTATTTATTATAAATTTTCCCAAATGCCCCTAGTGAAGCACTACTGACAGTAGTAGCATAGATAATAGCATAGTAGTAGACTACTTCAACAGACACAGTCCCTGTTTGTGCTGTATCTGACAGATTTAATTAGCAATTCTAATAAACATTTTCTCATTGTTTTCTAGGGCCCTTTAGAAAATGACTTGGTGGTCCATGTGGCCCTGATAGCAGAAAGTCAGCGGTATGTAGTGGTTTTGTTATGAAAATATATATATATATATATATATAATATATATGTATGTGAAGTGTTGGACAGTAAATTTGCTAAAGGCATTCAAGGGTGTTTAGAATATAATACTGATAACTTGTGTATCTCCTGGCAAGATAGTTGTTTGTTAAAAGTTAAGACTCTTCTGTGATTTGTCATTAAATTTGTGTCTATTTCATTTCTAGCCTCCAGGTTTTTCTGAATACATACGGAATCCAAACTCAGACCCCACAGCAGGTGGAACCAATTCAGATATGGGCTCAAAAAGAACTTGTCAAAGTAAGAAATTCTCCATTTCAAATTAAATATATAGAGGACTATAGTAACAAGAGGAATTTAAGTGAAGCTATTTGACTTGCATCTCCTTGAGCTTGTTACCTGCCTCTCTGTTACTCCAGTTCAATTGCAAGATGTGCTGAAGCTGGTTGGTTAGATGTGCTTCCTTAGAGCTTTCAGTGCAACTGAAGCCCAGATATGCCCCCTTATCTGATTAGACTTCTTGCCTGAGCCACTTCATTATCTCAGAATATGAATGAATGAACAGATAAGTTTAATATTGATAGCTCAGTAGACTGAGACTGTTGGAGAAACAAGCAAATGAGCAAGTCAGAGAAATGGATTCAGGCAGTGGGCATAAACCACCCTATCATCTCATAAGGCAACCCCTAGAGCAGGCCCTGTACAGTCTGCTGTGACTGTTTGCTTAGATGTCCCTTCAGGTGACTGTATCCAGGCAGTTTGGTGTTTAAATGCTGCTGTGGCCTCCTTTCTGCTCACTCCTTTGAGTACTTGATGTCTAGCACTTGGGCTACACTGAGTAGCCTAATATGCCAGAATTTAAAAAACCCAACCTGCTTGAAGCAGCTGGATCTGCACAGAACTGTACTTGAGTTCAGATGTTCCTCTGCTGAATTGAAATTGACATTTTGATTGTAACAGATCAAGATGGAAAACTATTCAGATTAAACTGCTTCAGTAGACTGTAAAACAATGTGAGGCCTCAAGCTAAAGAGTTTTCAAGGAAAGACAATATTACAGTGCTGCTACTGGAGTGCTGTATTTGCTAAGAAAATATTCTGGTTTCCATTCCAGCAAAATGAACATCCTTTTAGTGTTAAACAAGAATGGCAGCACACATTGTAATTGATCAGTGCAGGCAGACCCCAAGCTGACAGCAGTCAGAGCTACTGAGTGCAATGTCTGTTCAAGTGTTCCCTACCATTTCTTTATCTTACTATTGCCTTCTGCCTTATCTTCCTATAGCTAAGGACTGAGCTTGGGACAGTGTTCTGAAGTTGTGGTAACAGTGGGTTCCTTACCTAACTACAGCCCAAATAAGGAAAAGTACTGCAGCTTTCAGTGCAGTGTAACTGAGAGGTGGATACTGCCTGCTCACAGCTTAGGGGGTTTTATGGTTTTATTCTCACATACTGCAATAAGTGAAGATTATGTCTTTAATATGCAAAATTAAATCAGTTGGAGTAGTACCAGGCATCCATAATTTAACTAAAGTAAGAACCAAGCAATGAATGATAATTCTCACTTGTGTTGTTGATGCATAAATTTTGCAGGCCTTGGCCTAAAAAGAACTTAAAGGAAACCTAAAGATCTTTAATGAATTCTTATATTACTGTTTTACCTTTGGATCCACTTGGGAAAAGCAATACAGAAGGCAAAACTGGCCAGACAATAAATGCAAAGGAAGGAAAAAGAAAGAAGGAGTACACTGCTTGTGTCTTGGCTTCTTGCTTTAGTTACAGAGTTGATTTTTCTTTATTGTAAAATAATGATAAATCAAAACAAACACATTTGGGCTTTGAACTGTGTTAAAAAAACCAAGACATGTTATGAGTCTTGCTTTCTAATTAAAGCAGAATGCACACAGCTTTCTGTGTGAGATCCAGCAGAAGCATTATGTGTACTTATGTGTATGTTCCCTCTGTTCTCATGATTCTTTCTCACAGGCTTACTTCCATTTGGGAGTCAATGACAAACTGGGATTATCTGGAAGACCAGACAGACCTATAGGATGCCTTGGAACATCAAAGGTTGTTGCAAGAGCTGTTTTTACCATTCTTACTGATGTATATTTTAGATAAACATTGAATTGGCATCTGATTTTTGAAAAATCTGAGAAGTAATTCCAATTGCTGTGTGTAACTTCTAGTCTGGTACTGCATGCTGCTATAGTGCATGTGCATGAGCTGCAGTATGCTTCCCAAGGCATCCCATTACAGCACTGCTTGGCCAGGACAGGCTGAACTCTCACTGAGATAGAGGGTAGATCTGCATACTTCACATAAAATAGAGTACTGAAAATGTAGGCTGTATCTTTTTTTTTCCCTTTAATGTGACTGTTCTATATTGATTATTACTTTGATAGTTTCAAAATCCCTTTTTTCCTTTTCAGCTACTAGAGTGCTTCAGGTGTTTTTAGCAAAGCTCACTGGCTGCTTTTTCTCTCTCTCAACAGATTTATCGAATACTAGGGAAGACTGTAGTTTGCTACTCAATCATTTTTGATCTAAGTGATTTCTACATGTCTCAGGATGTTATGATGTTGATTGATGACATTAAGGTATTTATCTGTAACTTTGCCTTTGAGAAACTAACAAAAATAGAGTCTGTAGCAGAACAAACTGTGCAACTCGATAAAGCAGAAGATTGAAAGGGGAATGATGTATAGGGTATATTTTTCTAATAATAAACTTGCAGTTTGTGGTGGAAAGTGTATTAAGATGAATATCCTGTCAGGCCAGCATGAGTTCTAGCCAGTACCTGACAAAAACCCTCACCCAAAAGTGATTGGGAATTCTGTAGTGCAGCAAGACACGTACCTTTTTTTTTCCTCTGGAAAAATAAATGGTTTTGGCTTAAAAGAGGAATGAGACCGGTCTGTTTGCCTCACCTGGAAGAAATATTACTTGACTTCACATAAACGTTGAAAATTGCCTTCCCTAACTTTAAGGCAGGCAGCAGTGCACAGCTTGCCTGTCAAGTCCCCTGTGTGTGAGCAGCTACTTCCAGCTCACAGAAGCTGGCACTGGTTGTTCCATGCTAGTGGCTGATTAAAGCCTTGGATTCCCACCCAAGCTTACTGGGCTGTTACCTCCAGCTCAGTGCACCACACCCTGTCCAGTGGTGTCCAGTGCCATGTGATCCACTGGGAGTATCTGCAGTAAACTGGTGAACCAGCAGTCCTAGAAGGCTAGGAGTTTGGGCTGATGGGTTGTCCAGTGCTGTGTCTTGTGCTGAGTATTCTGGTGCACTGTGCTCCTATGCTCTTCTGTGTCTAATGCGTTCTTTGTCACCTAGAATGCACTGCAGTTCATTAAGCAGTACTGGAAAATGCACGGCCGGCCACTCTTTGTTGTACTTATCCGTGAAGACAATATCAGGTAGAGATTGAGAAAAGCATCATTTCCAGTGTGGTATTTTCTTAATTAATGGTCACATTAACATAGTTGTGTTTCTGATTTCAGAGGGAGCAGATTCAATCCAATATTAGATATGCTGGCTGCCTTTAGGAAGGGAGTTGTTGGAGGAGTGAAAGTTCACGTGGACAGAGTGCAGGTATGATGCTCCTGGTGATGACCAGATAAATTCTTACTGCCTCCATAACTACAATGTGCTAACTTCCCTAGATGTCAGCACAGCAGCTTTCAGTATGTTGCAGTGTACTGATTGTAAAGATTTAATTCCTCAGCTGAGGTTATAAAAACTGGTTTGGGTTAAATGGAAAATGTCTTGCATCTCTTACTTATTCTTAATGCCCATTTCTCTTCTGCAGCTGTCAAAAGCTGTCAAAAAAACCTCTTCACCCTGTTTCTAAGCCTGGGCTAGATGGTGACAGTGCAGTTCCTGGTAGAGTGAGGTCTGCTTTGCCCATCAGTCCAGCTGCAACAGCTCAATCTCTGCACAGCTGTCACGTTTGGAAACAGCCTGTTCCTTTATGGGGAGGATTTGGGATAAGGGATGTTTCTAATGTCTGGTGTTTCCTTAATTCACATAATAGAATAAAATATTTATCTAATTGATATATTTCATATATAGGTATCAACATGGCTAGAGATAGAATGTGTGTCTCCAGTGGGGTGTATGCTCTTTTTTTTTTTCCCTGTAAAACATGCAAGGTATAATTTTATTTTAAAATGTGTATGCTTAAAAGACTTGAAGCTCTTCTCTGATTTGCACCTTCATTGTCATCATGTCTTCAAGCAGATATGCAAGTCAAAGAAGAAGTGATACTAGCAATAAAAGCAAAGCAGGGTTTTTTTGTACTCAGTCATCTCACAGTGTAGCAGATCAGTATTTTATTGTAACTCATGTAAAAGGAAAAAGGAGGGTAGAAGTATGCACTCATTCACTAATGCTGGGATCTTTGTGGCTAATGAGAATCATAAGAAAACAGTCTTAAAATATTGTGGTACAAGACATCTCCTCTGGCAGTGTATAAATAGGAAATAGCTTTGAATTTGGAGTGAATTGTCAGGAGTACATCAGATAAAGACAACGTTGAATTTCAGCTATATAATAGCCTGAGCAGTGTTTGTAAGCTGCATTTGATGTGTAAGCTTAGGTGGTAATGCTTGGATTCAGGAATGACTATATAGAGTAGGAAATGCTGTTGTGTTTTCCTGTGACCTCACTGAAACTGAGGGGAAAACTACCCATCCCTTAGTGGTTCCTGAAACCACGAGTATTGTGACCCAGAACACAAGACCAAATGCAAATCCCTCATCTCGGGTCCTTTCCTCAGAGCAGTTATTTGGAGGGGCTGGACAGTGCCTGATGAAGCTGTGCTCTGCAGGCAGAAGGGGAGCAGACTGCCAGCAGAGAAAGAGAGCAGCCCTGAGAGAGTTCTGCTGTCTTAAGTGAGATCCTGTAAAGAGCACTGTTACTCTGAAGGTGCAAAGCTGTTTGGAACTGCAGATAAAGCAGCTGCTACTTCATCAGTAAAAACCACCAGCAAAATATTGAGACCAAAAGACAACTCTATTGTTATGTATGTTTCTGCATCTTGGGTTTTTTTCAATTTGTTTTTTTCAATTTTTCATTTCAGACATTAATATCTGGAGCAGTTGTTGAACAACTTGACTTCCTAAGAATCACCGAGACAGAAGAGTAAGTCTGTGTGTAAATAATAATGATCAAGTGTTTGATAATGAAAATATTTTCTGAACTTTGAGGAAATCATACACTTACTTTGCAGGGCTCCCATATTTAAGAGTTTGGAGGAGCTGGATCTTCCAAAGCATTCAAAAGTCAAGAGACAGTCCAGTACTCCAAATGCTTCTGAACTTGAGCAGCAACCAGATATCAATATTAATGACTGGAAAAAGAAGTCCACGTATGAGATCCTGCAGAAACTTAATGTAAGAAAACTTGGTACAATAGAATTTCATTCTCTTTTTTAACAGCAACCTACCTAGTGCAACATTGGTGTCATGGTTCAATGACCCTGAACAGCTAGTGACATAAAACATCTGATGTTCCTCTTCATACTTGGGGGAATCATCCTGACAGTTATCTTAACATCACAGAACTTTCTGGCCCTTCATGCTCTAACTGTTGGCTTGCTCTCTCAGCTGGTAGTAGAAGACCATCTAGAAGGGGATCCATTTGTCATGTGTGCTATGAATGGGTATTTTATTGCTAGACTGAAATTCAGAAGACTTCACCAGTTGGTGTTCTTTCTGACAGACTGGTGCCTTCTTAGTGATTCTGAGGGAAGGACCCATCTGGCATTTTTCCTTCATCTAGCAGAAAAGTGCCAGTGACTGCCTCTAGATCCAGTGTTTGATAGATGCACACACAAACTATTCTGCTTGGTTTCCTATGTCAGTACAAGCATTTCTGCTGTAAATGAGAGGGCAGAAGAACAGAAAATCAGGAGACATTTCCAAGGCCAAATTATTACAAGTTCCTGTGAACCACAGACAAGCCCGTACAAGCAGCAGTGACAGGGATACAGCACACAGAGTGAAATAGTTGTGAAGTCCCCTTTCAAAGAAAATTGGTAGGCTGTTTTCTAATTAGAAAAAAAGAAAAGGACTCTCTGTTTCACTTGTGACTGTTAATAGCTCTTGTGGTTTTGCTCTGCTGAGAACCTGAAGGCTATTTGTGCTTCTGTTGTTTTTTTAAGGACTGCAATTGCCTAGCAAGTCAAGCATTACTCTCCAGTGTGCTGCTTAAAAGGGAAGGACCGAATTTTATCACCAAGGAAGGTAAGAGCTGCTTTCCTTGGACTATTCAGGAAGCAGCTGTAATGACCATGAATAATGGCCATGCATGCAGGCAGTTGTGTAGCTATTTTCTTTGCCATTTAAAGCAATTTCTGCATTAAATGGGACATGCAAATTCATAGCATGGTGGGGAAAGAGCTACTAAATATATGAACTCTGAATGTTTATAGGCTGGTGCTATATCTGGCTGTCATTTTGATCATACAGATATAAAAAATAGGGGATTTGACCTTGTATAGAAAATGGAAACTAAAGATAAGTTAATGTTTCTAACAATCTAAAATGAGTGAAGATTTATATTGAATTTTTATTTTACTTCTGTGTAATCAGATTTTAAATCAATGAATCTGTGAAGCCTACTCTAATTTTGTATTATAGCTTGATACAAAAGTACAGGATTTAAATTCATGTAAAATAATTCAGAAGAGGCTACTGAGGCTTATGGCTTCTGTGCTGAAAGTTTTAGTGCATTGGTTTTTTTTTTTCAAAGACTGCTTGTTAGTTGCCTTTGAAAATATGAATGCTCCTCAGAAAAAGAGGAATGTTGAGATTAAATAACACAGTTACTCAGCAAGCAGTGTAACTTGCCACCCCATGTTATACAGTCCTGCTTCGTAATTGTGAACTAAGACAGCTGGCTCCTGTGAGGATGAGCTGGCACTTGGACATGAATATACATTGCATCCATATTGCTGTTATTAAAAGTAATGGAAAACAGTGTCAAGTGGAATCAAATGAAATGGCTGACACATAGTGCAGTGTTGAAACACAGTGTAAGGTGCAAGTCACAGTGGGAATCTGAGGCAGCAGGAATCTTCCCCACCATTACCTGTACTGGTGTCAGGCTTCATGAGCCTCTGCAGCTTGCTTTAGTCCTGCTCTGCTCTGGAAACCATGTAAAGCAGAGTTCCTATCCTCTGCAACCAACCAACCACCAGCAGAACACTTTTGTCCACTAGATCATGATGATGAACTTAAAAACACCCTTGAAACTGTTGAGATTGAAAAAAGTACTGCTGTGCCTCTGACTGTACTCCAACTTGTACAGACCTTTTTGTGCCACCCTGCATGGAATAACCTTTTTAATATGCACCTTGCATTAAACAGACTCTGAGTCACTGACTAAATGTTCCTGTCTTACGACTGCAGATTACTAAGACTGACATTAAATAATCACACAGTCAATAAAACACAAATCTAAAAATAAAAGCTGAAGAGCCTTTGGTGTTGCAGCTGCCAGGCAGAGGCTGTGGTTCTGTGAGTCAGCTTCCGCCGCTGCTGGTACAGATGAGATTGCTGGTCCCCTGTCACTGCCTGCCGTGAAAAACTGCCACTCCACCTGGGAATTTCAAACAGAGAGCTGAAGTCTAAATCATAGAACATTTGTCACCACTTTTACTTTCACATAATGGTCCCCACTTGACCCCTGCACAGTTGATGGGAGATGGTAGCAGAGCAAGCTGATCAACTGTGAGCCGACAAAAGAATGGTGTCTATGTTGTGATTGAGGAATTATTGTACTACCTGACTGCTCTGAATCCCGGATGACCTACTTTGATTTAGAAGCAGTGCTCTTCCCTTTTCCTGCCCTCTCTTTAGGTCATGTCTATGCAGCACTATGCTAGTTTAACACACAAGATTCACAAAATGTTAGTTGATTTGGCAGAGAAAATGAGCTTGGAGAAGAAGAGTTGTAAATCAGGAGTATATCTGGGCAGTATGTGTTGCACATTGTGACAGTGGTAACTGGCTTCCCAGACTAGTGCTCACCCAGTCACTGACCCATCTAGGGTTATTGAGGGCAGACCCCAGAGCAGTGGAACAGCCTCTATTTCACACTCTCCCACCTTCCTCTAAAGCCAAACTTCTATGTCCTATTCTTACACAGGTGATCTATTATTCCTATAGAAAGCTGAAAACAACTCACGTTGTGGGGACTGGCTATGAGAATGCTTATGACTACCCTGTCAACCACAAGACTTCCCTGTTGCTTCTCATAGGATTTAGCTCAAGAAAGTGACAAGGCAGTGGAGAGAGGATCCAGATCCCACAGAGAAAATGCAGTGGGCAGGTCAGGATGTACCTTAGGGTGGGGGTACCCTTACAGGACAGACCTGTGTGTAGGTTCCTCAGCCCCAGTGCACTGCAAGAACAGCTGGTGTCTGTAGAGCTGAAATCTGGTTTGGCTTCTTGTGTAACAACATGGGACTGGAGTGCATCTGAATTCTAGTTGTTAGGCAGGATGTGTCAGTGCTGCACTAAAGCTGATTCAGAATTAACTGATCTCATTACATTTACCTTGCTACGGTTAAATGAAAACCTGTGTGGTGTTTTGATGTGTTATGGGGTTTTTTTTTGTTTGTTTTTAATGCTTTTAGGTACAGTTGCTGAGCACATTGAAAGAATCTACAGACGAGCTGGCAGCAAAAAGCTCTGGTTTGTATACATATATCATGTTCCTTTGGGTTTACACCAATTATTTAACCTAATGTGTTTATATAATAAAGCTGGAGCCTTATACCCTTAAAAAGGGCAGGAAATAATGACAGCTTTACCTGGAGAATTGTGGCTGAAGATATGGTCTGTGATGCTTTAGAAAGCTTTAGTATTTCCTTACTGTCATCTTTTCAAATAGAAGTGTAACTAGGTAATTTTGTTAAGAGAGCTATTGCTGGTGTATAATTCTCACTAAATTGGAAGAATCAGAGAAGAATACTAATACTCATTTCTTACAGGGTACAATAGAATATCTATAGCTTTCTGTACAAAGATTGGTGACCTAACAGAAGTCTGTTAAGTTGAAACACTAACACCGTTTATTGCCCCAAAATAATTCTCTTTGAGCCTGGCTTTGTCACAATTACTTTTAAAAGGTGTCAACAAGTAGGCTGGTGTTCAGGGGTTGTTTATTAATTTCTTTGCCCTGAAGCTCAGTAGAAATTTCATTTCTTTTTATTGAAGAAACTGGTTCAGCCTGCTCTGAATTTTGTTCTTACTCTATTCCTAACAGAGGAGCCTGTAAAGATAAAACCTGATAAAAACTTTCTTTTATTTTTAATTTTTAGTCTGTTCATCCCATTAAACAGGGCCTTTGCCAATGATAAGGTAGAACCAGAATCCCTCAGTGGTATTTTTGGTAAACAGTAAAAATCAGAAGTATTTTCAGGAACAAACTGTGTAAACTGTTTCTCATTTCTCTTCCACGGTTGCCATGTGACATGTACATAGGTTGGTGTTGCGCTACAGTGCTGCATTTGCACAGAAATTTTCTTCTTCTATAGTCCCACATATTACCACTTTACTGGTACATGGGAAACAGGTAAAGTGCCCAGAAACCTAAAATGGAGCTGGTGAGGTTTTTCTGCTTATTTGCATTTTGCTAGTATCAGCTAATGCATTTTTAAATGCTTTGCTCTTGAGAAGTGTGTAGCAGTTTTCACAGGAATCAACATCATCTGTTTGAACCTTTCACTAACACTCTAGAATGTTACGACTGGTTCATTATCTCTGTGGATAAATGATTGTCAGCAGCCTCCAAGCCTCTGCTAGAAAAGCTCAAATACAGGTCTATTGGTTTGTATTTTGTCAGGAAATTACGACTGGAAGTATTTACATCGTTAAATGTCGACTGCAGAGATGAAAAAAAATGTTTTTCTTTGACATTACAACTAGTTTTTACCCTAGCTGTTGACTCAAGTTTATTTTCATGCTACCCATTTGAAGTACTACTTCAGCATGGAAAACAAAACGAAGTCTTGGTGTTACATATTGTACTTTTCCCTTGCAAAATCTTTCTAAATCTATTCTAAATTTCCTTAAATAGACTAAAAACTTACCGGTTACCTTGTGAAATCATGACCATGTCACCAAAGAGAAGCTGGCATCTCCTACTTGTCTGTTTCAAGATGATGCTGAGAAAAGAACAACAAGCTTTTTATGGAGCTGGTAGTTTAATGAGTTCTGACTAAACGAATTTTTGATCAATTAATCTGCATCTAGACTACAAAATGAAAATCCAGAGAGTATTACATAAAATCTGATCCAAATTCTGCTTTATAAATAATGTACATATTTACTGAGTTAGTTTTGGGATCTCTGCTGTGGCAGACTTCAAATTTACTTATGAAACCATTAAACTACCTTGTGATATGCAGTGGGATTGCTCTGTTCTCTGCCCTCAGGTCTGTTGTGCGCTTCGCAGCAAGTCTTTTAGGTAAACTAGTGGACAGCCTTGCACCGTCTATTACTAATGTTTTAGTTCAGGGCAAGCAGGTAAGTCTCTACTCCTCAGAAATGGATTAAGGAATGGTAACAAAGATTAAACAAATGGGCTTTTCAATTGCAAATGCTTCTTTTAAAAATAACCCATGGCATAAAAAATCTTTACTGAAGGAGAAATATCCAGAAAGGACAGATAGTTAGTACTTGCATATACCACAGGCTAGTAAATTTAATGACAGAAAGTTACTGACAATAGGTAATAAGGGAAAAGGCATGATTCCATAACTGTAGTGGTTATAGATACGCTCTCATCTCACAGCAGCAGAGGCAGGGAAGCAATAAAGCTTCTGTTTAAGACTGAATGGAGATGTTGTCACTCTCTCTGTAACTAAAGACAATAGATGAGTGGCAATTGGGCAAAATGTCTTTCAGGATTTTACTTTCCTGTCTCAGTTTAATCATCAGCATTTCTTCCTTTACTAATGTGTCCTCCCGAAACCCCAGCATTGTCATTTTAATTAATTTAATGAAGAGCTGTTTCCAAATAACTGCAATGCAATATTATGCATTTTGTTTAAAGAATGTGTGTGTACTCACCTCTGTGCAGTGCTGATTTCTGCCTTACTCCAGGCTGAGGTGTGGCTCTGTGCTGCAGGCACTACAGAGGAAGCTGCACCTGCATGCAGCCTCAGCTGTAGCTCTTCTCAGCTTTTTAACCTACCTTGCCTTCATTAAGCCCTTTATAACAATGATTTTTATTATAGGACAAAACTTAGTATTGCTGTATTTTACTGGCAGCACATGAAAAGGAAATCAAGAGTTTTAACACATTTTTTAACAAAGAAACAACCTTTTTTTGTACGTAATCTAGAATATATATTTTCTTAAAATGAGGGCTGTTAACTTTTGGGATGCTATTAGAAATACAAAACCAAAAGTATGAAATTAATTCAAGTGATCTCCACAGCTGAACTGTCAGACATGAAAGACTATCTCAGCCTAATGTACCATTGTGATTACACAGCCAGTTTTGAAAACAAAGCCGTGGTCCTGTATTTTTATTGGTATTTGCAGCAATATATCCTTTATTTACTGTGGTCTTGGGTGAATGTTTTAATAGCATCCAACTAACAATATTAACAAGTGTCATTGGCATGAAGTTATTGGCATTTTTGTCTTGCAAACCAGTAAAGCAGAGTTGATGAAGCTGTATTTCTGAAATGCTGCTTTGGTGCTTTTACACTTGTCTGTAGCTTCTGAACTGTTTTCAATGTATCATAGGTGACACTTGGAGCTTTTGGACAAGAGGAAGTAGTCATTTCTAATCCCTTATCCCCAGGAGTGATTAAGAACATCATCTATGAAAAGTGTCATTTAGAAGATGAAAGAGAAGCTGTAGTCCAGCAGGAACTTGTCATACATATTGGCTGGATCATCTCCAATTCCCCAGAACTTTTCCGTGGCATGCTGAAGATCCGCATCGGGTCAGTAAAGAATCTGTTGTTGTTCTTGCTGCTAGTGCTGCAGGGCAGCATCCACACTGCTACAGCAGGGCTGCCAGCCTGCTACAATGGGAATGCAGGATGCTGCAGCACAACCTGCATGCTCCAGCTGTACCTTGCTAGGGAGGTACAATTCTGGGTACACAACTAGCCTCTCATTTGACAGTCAGCAGTGTAAGGGGGAGGAACTACAAGCCTGAATCAAGTTCAGAACAATCCAGTAAGTCAACATAAAATCAAAACCTTTTGCACTTAAACACCTTTTCTGTCCCTCCTACAGCTCCGTATTACTCTTCTTGCCTCCCTTTCATCATTCTTTGTGACTGATCCTTTTTGCAGTCTTTTTTCTTTCTTCCAAGGTTAATGCTAGAGATTCAATTTCCTTTCTTTCAATGCTATCACCCACTGCAGTAAGCAAAATTAACCTTGTTGCAGAAACACCATTCCAGTTCAATAATGATTTGATTTAGTATCTTGTTACTGATTTGTTTTCAGGGTTTCATGTTGAAATAGATCAAATTCCTGACAGCCCTATTACTGTAAAAACCTCTACCCACCTATTACGAGTGAAGAGTTTGGTAGGACAACCACTCGTGACTCTCTATGCTGTGTAGGCAAAGAGAAAACGCCAGTGAATGATTTCCACACACACATTTGGGTCATGAGTGAAAAAAGAACCTATTCCTAAGCCACCTTGTTTGTTCATCTTAGGAACAAGAGAAGGACAGTATTCACCCACTAAAAAATATTAGTAGTGCTCTGCAATGTGTCTGCATTGCCTGAGAATCTCTTCTATCTGCATCTTCAAGAAATGGTGCTTAGAACCTTCAAATGGAAAGCAATGTTCAGTCAGCTGGCCCAATTCTACATGGAATCTTAGGATTGTAGTTACTGAGGATCATTTGGAAAAGGCTGTGGCTTGGCTTACATCAAGAGTGTTCTGCAGCTGGTAGGCTCAATAATGAAATGCCTGTGGAAAATGGCTCTACTGAGGGCAAGGTAGCTGTGTTTCCTGATAGAGTAAGGCTCTCTGCTGCAACCCAGACTGGAGCAGCTGTTATATCATGGACTGCTTGAAAAAACTAGTGAAGTTTCTTTTCCATTTTGAGAGTAATACTTGAACTGTAGCAATGTAGATGGTCAGAGACTGGGCTCAATACTCAGTTATCCTGCTTCAGATGTGCCTATACATTATTTCATCTTTTATACTAGAGGCTGTAGCACTGTTTTCATGTAATGTGCAGAATAAAATTCAGCATGTTCCTTCAGTAATTTGCTACGTTCTGTCTCTCAAATACCTAAGGCTGGAAGATCTTCAACATTGCCATATTTTAATTTAATCAAATCATTTCAAAAGGGCATAGCAAAAGTGTGCTAGACTGCAAAAAGACATTTCAAAGACTAAAACTATAAATAAGCCTTGAAGTCTTTTAAAATGTAAAATAATTTATTTTTTATGGTTTAGTTTGTTGTGTTGTTTTGTTGTTGTTTTTTTAACTTCTCAGCAAAATGCATATACTGTCTGAGCATAACTTTTAGTAGGAATTTTAACATCAAAAGTCAGGTGATTGTCTTAATAAACATGGGACTATGGGGAGTATGTGGCCAAGTGTATGGAAAACATGCTTCAGAACCCATTTCTTACAATGTTTGCATTGTCCCAGTATGATCCAAACTGATCAAACACAAAATCTGTGTAATTTCCACAGTACAGTAAGAGCTGGAAAGTATCTGTTTGGCATTTTGTGTGTCTTGACAGCCAGATATAGGCTCATGTGGAATTCTTATGAGCTGTTTTATTAGACTAATTTTTCATCTTTGGAAATTTTATATTAACTTAATAAATGTGTTCCTCCCTTCACTTCAGATGGATTATTCATGCCATGCAGCATGAACTGAAAATCCGTGCTGGGGATATGCCAGCCAAGGACTTGTACCAGATGTCCCCTAGTGAAGTGAAGCAGCTTCTGCTGGATATTCTTCAGCCGCAGCAGCAGGGGAGGTAAGGAGAGGTGTGGGTTTGTGGCACCTGTTTTCATTCATAATAGGCTGTTCACATAATTTTCAGTTCTGAGCTACTCTGTATACACTTGAAATCACCAGGCATCTGCCATCATGAATACACTTATTTAAGGAAAGGTAGCAAAAATGCACTTTTTCATTCTTTCACTTGTTTCCAGGTTCTACAATTGTTTCTTTTATATTGCATTTCCCCTTTTCATCTTTTATCTTTGCAGAAGTCTTTCTTTGTAGTAGTAATCTCAGTACTCTGACAGTAAAGCATTACATTGACGTGCAGAAAGGAGACAAAAATTACTCAATAGCATCTACTTAACTTGTAAGAAGTGTTTGTCTGTTATTGTGTCCTCTTTCTTCTAGCTTGTTATGTGAATTCAGAACAGATGTGCTCTGAAATTCTCAAGGGATAGCAGTGTTACCTGGAACTTGTAATCTTTTCTCCAAGCTGTCACTAGCTGTTAAAAAGAGTGAAACCTTGTGATAAAGTGTGTAAGGCACAAGTTAAAATTATCAATACAGTTAAGTGGAAATATTGTAAGAATAAAGTCAAAAGTCCTCCTTTAGGTTTTAGTTCTAGTTGTTAAACTTTGGCACATATTACAGCTGATAATTTTTGTAGTCTGTCTTCAGGGATGATGGCCTCTTCTCTCAACAGAGAGGAAATACACTACACATCACACTGCTTATGTTCCTGCTTAATTCCAAACACATTCTGGTTTGGTTTTCCCCCCTAGTCTATGCCTGAGAGAAACTCCCTAAATCAGTGTCTGCTTACTCTCATTTTATTTGTCTGCTGTAGACTCTCTCCAACCGACCATGTCCTCTGCATCTCCCCCATGCTCTCAGCATCTAGGTTGCAGTTTTGAATGCTTGCTATGTTCTCTCTTGCTGACATTATTCCTCTCAAACCTTAGCAGATCCCCCCTTGGTTCCTCTTTGCACTGTTTCTCATTCAGTGTTATGCTCTTCAGGAAACAGCTAGGTCGCTCACTGTAAGCAATTCAAGCACCATCCTTCATCAGAGATCTGAGTTGTAATGCCTTCTGCTTTTGATTCCTTTCACATGGAACTGCTGGGTCAGCAAAGAGCACTCTTCTGGTTCATTCTCTGAGGAGGAAGACTCTTCTTTGTGGGTTGTCTGAGTACAAAAGCTGGCCAGCCTATCCTTCAAAACTTCCTGTACAGTAGTACTAGCTGTTTACCCATTAATGGCTTGTCTTTAGAAGTTATTGTCAGGAAATACAGAAATACAGAACATTGTATCCTTGCATTTTCTTTGTGACAGTCTTTCCTACTATTGTGATTTTTTGGGGGGGTGGGAATAAAAAAAAAATCTGCTACTGTGATATCATGTATCACTGCCCATTAGTTTAATGATGAGCTAGTGGAATATTTACCTCCCTAACAGGATCTCCACAATCAATCTCTCTAGAAGTTTTCCTTGATGGTAAAATGTTTGCAGTTTTCCCATTCTTACACTGAGCTCCATGAGACAATACCACATGTATAGATATCTATCCACCAATGGAGTACAGACTGCCTCTGATACTCTTTTTGACCTTTTCTTTATGTGGTCATAAGATTGCAGTTAGCCTTTTTAAAACGGATGATTCTTTTTTGTAATGGTCCAAAATGTTATAAAACTCATTTTGCTTATATGCTTTACAGGACTTTCTCCCTTACTGTAGTAATTTAGATAGTTTGGAGTATTTTTGATATCTTCAAATGCTTCTTTCTTCATATTAAGAAAGCAACCTTTTGTTTCTATAACAAATTGTCATTTTGTTTTTATGAATGTTTTCTTGTCCTAATCCAAGGACAGGGCTGTACAGAGACTGAGGTGAGACTGTCACAATAGACACATTTTTTGGCAGTTGTGTTTTATTGTCCAGTGATTTATGTGACTTTTTCTTAATTCGTCATGTTAATCCAATACAGTTAAACAGGAGAAAAACACTGCACATTGGCTCTATCCTGGCAGTGGGAATGAGTATTCAATAGTAAGTCTACTGTCTTAGAACAATGACAGTTACTGTATCAAAATTGCTCTAAAGCCCTCATTCTAAATAGCTCCTTTGTTCTCAAAGCATACCCTTTTGCAAGAATATTGAACCAAGACACAAAACTATTAATTACTTTTAATCAGAGCTTTGCTTGCCAGGGGAGCTCTCACTACTATCTTATTGTATAAAACTGGATTTTGTACTTGAAAGTTAAAAACCAAGGACAGTAACTTTCAGGGAAAATCTTGTGTCGAGTATGTGTGGTACTGCTACACAAGACTGAATTCTGCACTGTGAATCTACCTATTAAAATCATACCCAAGGCTGCCACTACTTAAATTGCACTGCTGGTGTCTCAGACATTTCAGCTAAAGCCCTGTTGCTGTAGTAATACTGAGAAAGAAAATTATTAACATTAAATTGCAGACTTCATAGCTGTAAGTAAAAAAAATAGTGGACATTATGCTTCTGAAGACAAACCAATTTTTAATTGATGGGAGAAGGTATCTATGTTTGTTCAAACCTTTAACAAAACTATTCTAATTTTCTAAATTTACAGGCCACTTGTTATTCTACACAGCAGCATAAAAAACCCTATCAGCAGCAATCCTGCCAGAATGCATTTTTCTAACCTTATGTTTAAATTAGAATGATAGGTGTTTCTAACTCACTGTCTAGTACATTTTCTGTTTTACAGATGCAGAATGTCACTGAGCTGTTTTTATATAATGAATTACTGTGCCTATTGTAGTATGATAAGCCAGATTTTAATATTATAGTTAATACTGGTTTTTTTCAGCATATATAAATTTGTTGTCATAGATACCACACAGTGACTTCTGTTTCACTTACGTTTTAGTTTAATGTGACTTCAGTGATTAGCCATGATGCATTTAGGTTACTACTGCACTGGACAGGTATCAGTTAATTCTTTCACTCAGGTACATAAAGCACAAACTCACACATGAGAGTAACATTCTCAGCTCTGTACTGTAAGCATCTGGACTTGGCCCACGCCCCCTACACACAGCCCTGACACGTGTGATGCCAGTGCTTACCTGGCTGGTGTAGAGAGCACACCAGGGCTGGGTTGTGCCCCTGGCACAGTGTCTCCTTCAGGTTGTCCTCCTCTCTGTCCACAGAAGCTGGCTCAACAGAAGGCAGATCGATGGTTCCCTCAACCGAACCCCTGCAGGATTCTACGATCGTGTGTGGCAGATCCTGGAGAGAACTCCTAACGGGTTAATAGTAGCAGGGAGGTTTTTACCACAGGTAAAGCTGGCAGACATGACAACTTAGTTCTGCTCTACCTAGTCTAATAGTGGTGATTTATTTCATTATTATTAATGTATGGTTTATAATGCATTGTTTAGGGTAATTTCTTCCTGTTAAGATGGGGGGGAACAAAACAGAATGTCAGTTAGTTCTTTCTATTAAAACACATTTATAAAAGCATAAGTCTAGAAGACCTTTTCCAAGTCACGGACTCTTTTTGATCTGACAGCAGTCATCAAAAAGCCAAGAGGCTTTATGTGGGTGTGGTTTTGTGTAATGAAAATGGGTGGTCTTTGAGTGAAACTATGATTTTGTTTTTCAGCAACCAACCCTATCGGATATGACCATGTATGAAATGAACTTTTCCCTTCTAGTTGAAGATATGCTGCAAAATATCGACCAGCCGGAATACAGGCAAATTATTGTAGAGGTCTGTGCCTCCAATCAATGATGTGCTATACTGTACAGGCCTATTCCTTTTCCTAACAGTTTCTAGGTCCAGGGGAAAACTGCTTTAAAATACCATTTTGCCCTGTGATAGTTTCTTCTTTCCCGTTTTGCTGAGGCTGGCTAGTAGTAAGTTGCTTTATGCTACTGAATCAGCTTCTAGTTTCCTTTCTCTTCTAGTTTCTCAGGCTTAACAGTGAGGCAAGAGGATGTCTGAGCTCCTTCCCCTCCCCTGCACATAATGTATAGTTTTTGAACAGATCAGGAGCATCTGTACCCTTGGTAACTGCCATCTGGTCTGTCAGCAGCGTACATTGTTAGTTCCCAAGTATATGCCTCTGGTGCTTATGAGTATTCCTCCACAGGAAAATCAAATCCATCTCAATTGTGGCTAAAAACTAATGGTCATGCTGCTTGCTGGAACATCCCCAGGTTTTGTTAAAAGACAACACAATTGTCAAAACACCAGGTGACCGATACCTACTCTACTGCCCACTTGTAGTTACTATGACAGCTCACTCATCATGTTTATCTTCCTATTTTAACCCTCTTTCAGATACAAGGAATGTAAATTCTCTCGAGCTTTGATTGGTGTCTGTGGCCTTTGTTTTCTATAAAATTTGTCACAGTATGATTATATCATGGGTGATTTTCCCTCAGAACATCAACTGCTGAGGTTCAGACTGTGCTGCTTTTCACCATCTCTGCTGGCTGAGCAGCAGCATTGGTGCAGAGACACAGTAAACTGAATATACTGGAAAATAATTGCCTGACTCCCAGCAAAGTTAGTTGTTCATGTCAGTCACTTTCACAGTCACCAGCAAATGTAACCTGCCACACAAACCTGCTTTTTCAGTGTTCTTTTTTTTTCAGTCAGAATTCTGTTATCTGTGTGGTATTACCTGTGCCATTATTAAATAGCTTCCTGCTTGACAGAGGCATATACAGTCATTAACAGTGCTTTTATCTGTTTTGAATTTATTAAAAAATGGTCTTACAGTCTTTTTCTGCCTTCCAGTTGTTGATGGTTATATCTGTTATTTTGGAGAGAAATCCTGAGCTAGAGTTCCAGGACAAAGTAGACTTGGACAAAGTTGTTCAAGAAGCATTTGATGATTTTCAGAAAGATCACAGCAGTCTACAGGGAACTGAAAAACAAGTAAGTAAAATATTACTGTCTTACAGAATTTATACAAGTTAATTCTGAGCAGTTCAGAATAAAAAGCAATTGAGAGGAGTTCAGAATGGACCACAACTAAGAAATGAGTACACTAAAGTGCTGCCTAAGTCTGCAAAGAGCCTACAAGCAGAGAGAAGACATGCACTTTATTGATGAATTCTGAATTCCAACTGGTATAGTAAGAAAATGCTCACTATGCTTCATAACTCTGAAATGAGTCTGCATAAAGGTGAAATAGTTACAATATTCATTAGAGTGGGGGAACACTAATTAAGGGGAAGACTAAAACAGAAGAGTAACAAAAAAAAACTGGAGCTGAACAAGGAAGTGTGAACTTGGTATCTTACATACACATTGGTATCTTATGTACACTGGTACATAATCTAATAACTAAATAATTTGTATTGACAATGCTGATATAAGAACTTGAAATGCAAAACTATTCATTTAAATACTAGAGTTGCAGTCATGAAGTAGGCAAGCTTTTAATCTTTAACACAAAATCCAAATAAATGAAGCTTGATCATTATTAAGTCGTTTTTAATGTTTACTTGAGTAGGATTTCAGGGTTTTGGCTTTAAAAGGCCTCTAATTATTCTCATTACAAATTCAGGTGCCTTAGAGCTCTGAAGCTCTGTAATAAACCAGGTTCACTGAACTGACTGAATATGAGTAAAATATGAAATATGAGTAAAGCTGTGGGACAAGTCACTGTGCTACTGAGCATGATCTTCATTGCTCCAGCTCTCATTCTGCTCAATATAGTCAGATATCTGTGCTAGTTCTGAATAATCTACTGCTTCACAACATGTTGATGTGAGCTTCCAAAAGTTTCAAGGTTCACCTTTCTGACACTGCTTTTTTTATAGTAAGATTTGAAAGCAAGCCAGATATCCAGCAACATATCACCCTGCAGATACCTCTGTTTTTAAAAGGACACTATTTTCTTGAAATTATGATTCTTTAGGCCTGCCCACTGTGAAGGGTAATGACTGTGGTTGTAGCCATAGCAAACTCAGACTTATCATTCACCCAAATGGCTGTTAAGTGCCAGCTCTGCACAGTATCTTGAATATGCTACTGACTTGTGTGACAAGCTGGAAATCCCCAATGGATTTCCAACAGAAAGAAAAAGCCCACGCAAAATCCCATTTTCACTAGTGCTGCCCCAGCCTCCATTAAAGTGAAGGATTTTTCTCCAAGCCCAAATACTGACAATGATGGATGCCTTCATGTCTCATGGGAAGAAATCTCAATTTGTAGTTGTTAATAGTATCTTTCACAATGTTGTTGTTGAAAATTCCTTCTCCTTAACATTAAAATTCCCTGGAACATGACTCTCCCAAATTCTTAGGCATATGCCCACTGACACTTAATTGTAGGCTACTTAGGACTGTTCTGATGATATCTGGTCTCATGGTTTCCTAACAAAGACTGCCAAAAGAACTCCTAATTTGCCTGAACTATGCTCCTCTGTTAAAGTGACTGGTAAACATTTTCAAGTCTGGTAATCCCCTGTTCACATGTAAAAAATGTCAAAGGTATTCACTCCAGTAATTTCAAATGCTCTCTACAACTACGGAAGTCTAGTATTTTCACCACACATTCTCTATCCTTGATTTCACAAATGTAACCAATTTCCTGAATTGAACCTTTATTAAAGCCAATGTAAAACTTGAGAATAAGCAAATGTTTTAACATCATTCACTGTACAAAGCATGTTCAGTGAAGGAAACACAGTTTGTTGATCTGATGAATGAGATGCTCATGGGATACCTGTGGTTTGATTCTTGGAATTTGTTTTTTTTTTTCTAAATACATCTTTAGTCAGTATCTCTACACGTACACCTAAGCACCTGGCTCCCAGTCATGCTGTGCTAGCACAGTCAGTTACCAAAGAGTGAAGATCTAGCTGCATGTTTTAAGAAAGCAGCTGTTCTCTGACACCTTTTGCATTTAAAAAAGTATGATAAAGGTGGTATCTGTCCAGGGCTGGAAAATTCAGTACAGAAATCTGTGCACTTTGAAATCTGTTTTCCACATGGTCAGGTAAGTGGATCTGGGAGATTTCTGAAATCTAAGTATCATACTTTAGAGTCTGGAAAACACATTTGTATTTCTAACTTGTGTGATGCTTGTCATCTTCACTCCTTTTACATGATCAACACTAATGGAACTCTCATGTCTCCCCTGCAGGATATGAGGTCATTCTACAACACCCACCCCATCGGGAAAAAGGGAACATGCAGCTACTTGAGTAAGGCTGTGATCACTTTACTGCTGGAAGGGGAAATGAAGCCAAGCAATGATGACCCGTGCACCATTAGCTAGAGCCTGAAACACAACATAGGAATTGTCGCTCTATTTAGTGTTCTGTGTATTTTTCATGCATGCATTAAAATACTGATTTGAAGAGTACCCCTGGTTAGTGATTTAAATGCATACTAACCTTTGCTGAAAGAAGTGCCATTAAAGATACCAAGTGCCACCTAATTTTTTCCTTTCTCAACTATGCAGCATGTACTCTGAGCACACAAAGTTAGTCCTGGGATATTTGATTAAGCTGAATAGGATTGTATTTATAATCTTAAATTATGAATTTAACATATACTGCATTTCTCTTGACATTACCAAGTGAGATTATCTTTATAATTACAAAAGCTCATTGTAAATTCTAAATGTAAATTCTAATATAATTAATATGCATACCAATAAGTGTGAAAAATGTTAATCACACAATCATGTGAAAATAAGAAAATTGGGGTTTTTATTATTATTATCCACACAAATTTGTTGTTTTTCTGTCTCAGTTCAGTTGACAGCATACATTTAGTTGGGGTTTTTAAATTTTACTGGTTGGTAACTGGATATACATGTTTCATCCTAGTCCAACAACTTTTTGTCTCTAGCAATAAATACCACTGTGGTTTTCCAATTATTTTTTAATAATCTATAAGGTAACAAGAATATGCTAAAAATATAGAAGTTTAAAGAATTCAAGATACAATTATTTATCTCCTAAATGTGTGCAAACAGTGTATGCTATATGCTTTATTTTGTTGAAAGTAATAAAAAGCAAATGCTTGTAAAAACCTGTCAATAAAAATACTTTAAGCTATTTGCAAAGACTCCTGTTGATTGCAGTGACAGACTTTAAGGTGCTAAGGAAATTGCCTCAGATTGACTGGTGAAAGTACCTCTTTTAACACCACAAAATAAATTAAAGCTTTAGAATTGGGCCTCAAATTTTTCATAATTAAATAAATAGTGACTAGCTACAACTCAGCTGTCAATAAAGTGTTGCCATGTTTGTATTATAGGCAGGTAGTTTAACTTACTTAAAGGGCAAAACTAATGTCAGAAGTGATGGAGTGAATCTGGACACAAGAGGAATCATTAACTTGAACAGACTTAAGTAGCAGTTACTACTTCCCTGATTTGCCAAACTTCCCCAGAAATCAAAGAATCAATCCTTCTCAAACTAAAATAGTAAAAATTGGGTTTTGAAGGAGGATAACCATTAAAAAATCCCTTGTAAATGACCTGAAGCATGAGTGAGGTTTGAAAAGCT
>JANHGL010021981.1:0-26170 GCA_024611195.1 Ceyx melanurus | reverse complement strand
AATTGGGTTTTGAAGGAGGATAACCATTAAAAAATCCCTTGTAAATGACCTGAAGCATGAGTGAGGTTTGAAAAGCTCTTCCCTGCTGCAATACATTTACCATCCAAGGAACAGTGAGGATGTGGCAGGGAAGGAAAATCCAGAAGAAATACACACAAGCTACTCCCAGTTGGGTACAGTACTGTAGGACTGCAGTGTGGGGCTGCAGCACTGCTCCAGCAACAGACTCAGGGGGCAGCAGTTCTAAACACTGAATGAGCCATCGTTTAAACAGCAATCCAACATATCCTCTCATTTTTCACTTCCTTACTGCAGCAGGAGCCATTAACTGCAATACATTTCACTTGCCTTTTTTGGTTTGTTTGAAAGCAGTGCTTGCAGATGTCGGTGATTACAGAGGTGGCATGCATGTCTATTTCTAGTGGTTTTAAAAATACTCAAAATGGAAGTATTTCTTGCTATACAAACACAGAACATAATTCTTGTTTACAAACTAAATCCCACTGGAAAGGCAACATTCCTTTAATACCAATCTAGAGCATACTTCAGAGGCATTGGCATTTTCAACAGCACTGTTTGATTTTACAATTACTTATGATTTATAGCATAACTGCACTTTAATTCAACTAGCAGGATCAGCAGTTTGCATTTTTATACCACCACTTCTAACTGCTTCACTTCAGTTCTTGCTCCTCTAGTACCTCCAGTAAGGTTCAAGTTTGCTGGTGTTGGTCAGAACCTTGTCACCTGCAAATGAATGAAAACCCTTCACTGCTTCTCCTTCTACAACCTTGCAATGAAAATCCAATGAAAATGCAGACTATTCATATTTTCCTTTAAGGTTTATGAAATTGTGATTGTGGCAATTTTTCAGCTTCTACAAAATAAGGCTATGTACCTAGATTAGAAGACACCACAGTCTCTGAAAAAGGTTCTCATGTCCAGAAGGACAATACCATTAATTTTCCTCTTCCTGAAGTAGGGACAAGTAAGGATCTTGACAGAAATGGCTCTTGCACAGCATGCCTAATAAATTATAGCTTTAAAAGACAATACAAGACAATTGGAAAAGAAAGTAAAATTTCTACTCAAGTAAACACTTCTCTTACACTGTAAAATGTTTGAAATCACAGAGGAAAGAGAAACCTTGCTAAAGAATAAAGAATAGCAGAAAATAAATGACAAGCCAGATAGTTTTCAAACAGCCATAACTCAAGCAAGGTGTGGATAATATTTAGCAAACTTGGTCCTGATTCCTTCAAAAGCATTCTGCCTCAAGAGGACAAGGAAAGAGATGCACTTGGGATTTCAGATTTCCATATTGATTCGCAACATTTAGGTCACACACACACACACACACACACACACACACACACACACACACTCTCTCACACTTTCACAGTGCTCCAGAACTTGAATAAACTGAATAAACCATTCTGCTTACACCAGGGGAAGTGAGATCCATTCAAATAAGAGGAAAACAATCAATGAAACAGTTTAAAATATAGCTCATGGGGAAAAAGCAGGTTGTTTTTCCAGATTCCTTTATCAGATACACTTGAGAGCAAGATCAAGTGAATCCAGCTAAGCACACCACAGGAAAAAAACCTCCATTTTCCTCTGCTATTAGAAAGAGGAGAAATACCAACTTGCAGTGGTAACTCCTGATGTAAATAGGTGTAACCCATCCCCTCTCCAACCCTCAACTAACCACCTTTGATTTTGCCAAAACACCATGGGTCACTGTGACATTGTTAATAGGTGTCATGGTTATAGTACCTCAGACATTGCAAACTTGTATTCCTCAAGAGAATTCAGAAAATAAGAAGTTGATGCAATTCAAAGTGGACTTTCTTAGCATGTTTGTGCCATATACTTTCCATACACATTTGCAGTCTTACTTTGCCTGCTTATCAGTGCAACTGATACAGAAATCATATAGAAAAGAGATAGACAACCAGATAAGTAATAAACCAGTTTAGCAAATCTTCTTCATTACTTGATATTCCACTGCAGAAGAAAACCTAGTAAGAGAGCCTAATCTGAAACAGCTTTTGTTGGAACAGTGTAGGAGCAGGTACCATCATGTTATCAATCAAAACACTGACAGTAAGGACATCTTCCTGAATAATGTTTTGTCACCAAGGTCTGGCAGCATACAGTGTATTTGAGAAGAGTAGGTTTAGGATTAATGTGATTAATACCATTAGATAGCTACCATTCTGCTTTTGTCATTTAAGTCGCATATTTTTTGTATTCACTGCTATTTAAAATACTTCCTTAAACCTGGTATGCAGAGTACACACCCTGGGAATTCCTCAGGAAATCAAGCACTCAAGATCAGTGTCTTTTTATGTTTATGTACCTCCTACAGTTAGTTTTCAATGAAGCCCACCTGCTTGACCTACAGCATTTTTAAGACTTCAAATTATCCTTCTGTAAAAATGCTTTTCAGCTACATGGGTATTCCAGTACTACTATCACTGCGTGACATATAGTTAACAACAACAAAATAAACTCAATGCAGTGAGAGCATAAACCCAGAAAAGCCTTTGTATGCCTGGTTGTAAGAAGAAAAAATGAATGAACCAAAGGAAGTGGGAGTGGTGGGACAGTCTGATGTCTAAAATATAAATTAAGAAAATACAGAGGTGCAGTTAATTCTGCTGAAGCCTGTATATCTCATCCCAAAATCAATCAAGACAGTAGCTTGATTGGATTTTCAGATAATTATGATCCACAAACCCCCTGCCAAACATATTATCTTCTCCAGAACTGTGACAGTCTTAAACTAATGAACTAAGTCTTGAGGCATGTGAAGAGAAAATTAAATAACTGAGAAAGTCTATGCTCTGCCATAAACAGCAAATGCAGCAGCACTATAAAACACTGCTGGGAGCTCAAAGGAAACGTGCTGGATTACATACATTGCTCGTATCTACTGCTTTCACACTAAAATAGGGAAGAAGCCATGGGTTGTACCTGTGACTATGGGGACAAAGTAAGAGGGAAACGCAGCTGGGGTCTTAATGAGAGAGAACCAAGGATTTCCCCTAGGTGGTATGGTCCTGTGTTTTTGGGGGTGTCTGTTTTGTGGGAATGAACTAAGAAAGTTGTATTCTTTTCATTTACCATCACTCTGTACATTAGAAACTAAAAATGACAGGTATTTTTTCCATGCTTTTCCTTGTACACATGAGCAAAAGCTGGAACAAAACCAGTGCAGAAACACCAGATACAAGGAATTTTGAACTCTGCTTATGATGGGTGTTTCCTGAATCAGACTCCCCTAAAAGGTTTGCAAAAGTTCCTTAAGTAAGCATTCTGTAGAAGTGCATGCTTCTCTAAGGGAAAAGGAACAAAATAACTTCCCGTCTTCACACAAATTTTTGACCTGATCTGAAAGGTAGTATCAATTAAGTCTCTTAATTCATAAAATCATTCTTAAAAGAAGTGCTCTTTGGAATGATGCTTCCTATTAGTGCCAGACAGTAAGGATTGAGCTCACCTTAGCTTGATCCCTACAGCAAGTGGCATAAAGCCTAGACAGCACTTTTAAAATTCTAGTGCTTTCTGGGATGAAGTTGAGGCCAGAGAGAAAAAACTGTGACATCACACCCAGGTAAAAAGAAGAAAACATGTAGGAACTGTTTCTTAACTTTCACATTAGTGAACCAATCAAAAGGAAGAGGCCTGAAGGCTCTATACCTAGGCACATCAAGAAATCCACTCAGGTCCAAGTACATAAAGGAAGAGAGGACATCATACAGTTTTATATGTGTACAAGACCACAGATCTAAAACTTGCCTATCACTCTGTCCAGGTAGAAAACACATATATTACTAAAAAGCAACTCCCAAGAAAACAATTTATAAAGATATCTTCAAAACCCACTTTCTACCACATAAATGATGACTGATGAATAATGCATGTGTGTCTCTGGGTTATATTCCAAAAAGTAAAACATAACATCTAATTCCACTTTGAATTGGAATAGAACTATATATTGAACTATATCTTCTTTTTCTTTCTTGCCTAAAGTGGCTCCAAGCATCTCAAACTCCTGGCTTGCTTATGAAGACTCCTATTCCACTAAGTGGTCTCTGCAGTGGGGTTGTCAGTTAGCCATGCCAATAGAACCTACAATACTGGTATTGCTTGTGTATGAGTCATCTGGCTGCACTTCAGACTCCCATAGGCGATGACTAATCTGACTCACACGCAAGTAAGAACAATTTTCTGTGTTCCAGTGATAGACAGGGTGTATTTAGTTAGGTACACTACACAGTTAACTTCCATTTCCTGAAGATAAATCATGCTCCAAAATTTAAAGGAAACATTAATGATGTGCTTAGAGAATATTTTGGCACATTCTCTTAACCTACAATGTTACATGCATCTGTTATATAATCTATAAAAATAAAAACCAACTAGAAAGAAAATGTTAAGAAAGAGATTCTCATATGCTTGGAAGGTATCTAGCATTGCTGGCTAGGACATAAAAGTGTGTAAGAAGAAACAAAACTGTCTTTTAGCAATGCATTAAAAAAAGAAAAAAAAAGATCCTTAAGGTCTTCATGCACTGCCTCCAGATTGACCTAGCTCACTAACTCCAAAATGCTGTCCTTTGTGAACAGCTGTCTGTCCTGTTCCATTGTCTCACCTCATCCTTCTTTCTGCTCCCACCACTGTCAGCAGCCAGCAGACCTGCACTGGGGGTGTGTGGCTGACAAAGGCCTAAATGGGTAGCAGTAATATCTCAATGGAACAAAAACCTTCAAACACTGGAACCTGGAAGATAACACATACCTGTCTTTTATTCTTAATACTACTATGACAAATGACTAGTGTGCTTTGGAGAACAAATGCCCTTTTATCTCCACAGTCTTCTGTCTTTTTTTAAGCTGACCAAATTTAAAGGTTTCTATTTTATAGACTTCAGCCTTATGCCTGTTCCTTTTGTTTTCAGTAGTATAGCTACTGCTGAAATAAATTACAGCATGGTACAAGTACTGGGATTTATTCAGATCCCCAGAGCCACATCCAAGAACAACATGGAATGTAACCAATCTAATGAGACTGATACAAAACATCAGTACTGAAGATTCACACTGGGCAGACAGAATGAAGGTTTACTGGCAAAAAGTCAGTGAATCACTAACAGAAAAAATGGTTCTTTGTATTCCAGAGACAGACAAAATAGGGACTTGACTAAAACTAGTGATTTTCATCTCAAAGGTCTCTTCACAAAACTAATACAACCACAGCTGTTACAAAACTGTTCAAAAAATCAACACATTTCAAGAGGATGAGACAAAACTTCAGTTCTACCTGTGAATGCTCTACAATAAATGCTTGAGTTCATCAATTCTTCATCTCAGCATCACAGTGGTCAATCAAGAATAATTACACATTATTTAGTTTATGAAATGTTAAAAACACATAACATCTTTTCTGTGACTGAACTCCTTCCATAGTGCTTTCTTCTCTGTAGGTCACATAGTATTAATATACAAGTAAAGACACATTACATTGGACTGTATACGTTGTCTAAACCACGATGAATTAATCTATAGCTTCATTTTTACAAATTTCTTTGTAATTTTATGATATTCACTGCTCTGCTCAAAGTTCTACTCCAGATGTGCTTTGCCTTTCCCAGCACTGGTAATATTAACACAACTGATGTTTTTGCTTGTCCCTACACTCCACAAGCCCTTTGGAATACATACACTAGACAATTCTGTATCAATGGTAAATGAAGCAAACGCTCAGGAATGTTGGTAACAACATTGTTAGCAGTGAATGCTTTTTTTCTGACTCTTGGAGTCACTATACCTGTTTCACATGAGCCTAATGGCATTTGTGGAATCAAGTGTTCTGGCTATGTTATAGGAGGAATTTGAGTCAAAAACTGACATCATAGAATCATCAGGGTTGGAAAAGACCTTTGAAATCGAGTCCAACCATTAACCCCACTCTACCAAGTCCACCCCAAGCACCACACCTAGACAGCTTTAAACACCTCCCTGGACAGCCTGTTCCACTGCCTGACAATCCTTCAGGTGAAAAATTTTTTCCTAATGTCTGGTTTAAACCTGCCCTGGTGCAGCTTGAGGCTGTTCCCTCTTATTCTGTCAGTAGTTACTTCTGGGAAGAGAGCAGCACCTACCTCTCTGCAACATCGTTCCAGGTAGTTGTAGAGGGCAATAAGGTCTCCCCTCAGCCTCCTTTTCTTCAGACTAAACAGCCCCAGTTTCCTCATCCACTCCTCATAAGACTTGTTCTCCAGGCCCCTCACCAGCTTAGCTGCTCTTCTCTGGACCCCCCCCAGCACCAAAATGTCTGCCTTTTATTGAGGTGCCCAAAACTGAACACAGTACTTGAAGTGTGGGCTCACCAATGCTGAGCACAGAAGGACAATCAGTTCCCTGGTCCTGCTGGCCACACTAATAAGAGCCCAGGATGCCACTGGCCTTCTTGGCCACCTGTGCACACTGCTGGCTCACATGCAGCCACTTGTTGACCAGCACCCACAGGTCCCTTTCTGCAGGCAGCTTCCAGTCTCTCTCCTCCTCAAGCCTGTAGTGTTGCCTGGGGTGGTTGTGGAACAAGTGCAGGACCAGGCACTTGACCTTGTTGAAGATCATACAAGTGACCCTCCAATCCAGTCTGTCTAAGTCTCTGCAGAGCCTCCCTACCCTCAAGCAGATATGATTTTCAAGGAACATACTTTGATATTTCTCCATGTTCTCCTGTATCTTGTTTGCTTTGCAGCAACATTTCAGCTGAGTAGTTTCACCATTTATAAGTATTTTAGATGAATGAACTCATTTTTTCATTCCACAGGCTGACAAGAGGCAGAGCCATCATAATTATGGACGTTTGCTTATTAGAAGAAAGTCCCCTAGAGCAACAGAATAGCATGCTGCTCTAAATCAAATGAGCAGCTAATTAACATCAGTTGTACACAGTTTAGAATGTGGTCTTACTGCTGCTTCACCTAATTCCCTAGGAGTTAGATAAGAATTTCAACTTAGCTTGTTAACTGTTTTTAAAAAGGGAAATGTTCTTAGAATATGAAGCCTTTAGTTACAATTCAGAGGGGAAAAAAAAAGGAAAGAAAAATTTAGGGGAGAACAGAATATAAGTGATAGCCTTTTTATAATGCAAAACAAATGTCAATACCCAAACCCAGAAACCTTTCAGAATATTATAAAACTATACTTAGATAGAAATCCAATGAAAGCTAAAGATAAAAAAAACCCACAATAGGTCTCTAGCTAGATAAGTACATTTTTGATTACACAGAAGTTTTCTGACTGCATTTGTCATTTGAGTGTAAAGGAAAATAGGCCCTTAAGATGAATAGCTAAGTTAGAAGTTGAAGAAGAATGGGACATGATAGAATAATGGATGATTAACAGAATGCAGGTGCTGTAGAATAATATCATAAGACCATGTGAATACTTCTCATTGTCCACTGTGTAGTCCTTACCATGACTGGTTTAAAACCCAGGCCAGCTGAGTCAATAAATGTCATAAATAGGTTAGTTTTCCATCATTAATAAATTGGGAGAAGAGACCAACACCAGCCTGGCCACAACCTCATGTCAGGTAGTTGCAGAGAGCAGTGAATAAATCTTGCTATGACAGCTGCTACCAAGGGAGCACAGATTACACTCAGGAGACAGCTATACAGTTTTTGCAACTAACTCTGTGGCCACTGCTGGCCCTGCCTAAACCTCTGATGGCATTTCCTCAAATTCTCACAAAGATGTTTGTTTAGAAGAACAGTATCAGATAAAAATACTGAAGGCCAGCATGCTTGTTCTGTAGTAAGCAATTTATCTGCAACTAAAAAAGTGAACGGAAAGAACTGGTTTGTGTCAGCTATAAATCCAAATCTTATATAGCATGATATAACACACACTTTAGAAAAAGTTTAACTATTTGGGTTGGGGTTTTTTTCCACATGGATAGCACTCAAGGTTAAAACAAGCAAAAATAACCTACACTATCATCACAAAACCATCTCAGATAATTCCTCCAAATAGAAAAGTCACATCAGTACGTGAGAAACTAAAGTAAGTGTACTCAATCTTATTCTCATATGTTCCAAATCATGTTCTTGAAACACTTCCATCTCTTACTCCTAAATCACTAATTAACCTCAACATTGAGCTTATATACATATGTAAAAGAAATGCTAAATTAGCATGGAAAATAAATATTATATATAAATATTTATAATAGTTATATAATAAATATAAATAAATATAAGCCTGGTAGGTCACTTGGTGTTGCTTTGTAACACTTGTTAATGAGTAGCAGGAAGACAGAGGTTTAGCTGGTGTGCTAGAGAGGTGAGAATCCCTCCTAATGTGTATTTTCTATTTCAATTTTCTATGCCACATATAAACAAACATTACTGGAATAATTTAATATCTATTTCTAAAATGCAAATATATTGTGATACTTTAGCCTTGAATGTGCTGGGTTTTTTTTCAAAAACTGAACTTATATTTAAAAATACTGATAATGAGGTATCAGAACATGAAAACAAGTAATAGTATTTGGATCTCATTTCTCTTTGCAATTGTTTCTGAAACCCTCGTTACACAGATTTTATCATATTAACCTTCTTGTCTTTTGATGGTATTGGTGAAGACAGAGAAAGCTCACTAATTCCTGTAAAATTAACCTTTCTTCACAACACAGGTTTTCACAGTCTCTGTATCAATTCCATGATTCACATGAGCTTTGGGTCAAGTCTCAAGTGACAGAATAAATATACTGGATACCTATTTTTTCCCCTTATGACTACTTTCCCCCCAGTACTGGAGTATTCATTACTTTAGATCAGGATAATAGTGTGCTTTTAATAATTCATTTTGTACCTTGAGGCTCTTATATTAAACATCCTGTTCCCTAAATGGGCTAAAATAAAAATATTTACCTGATTACAATTCCAAGTCTGGTACCGAGCTGCTTGAATTTGCTTTAAATGCTTTTATTTCAGAACATTTACTTGTCAAGCAAAAATATACTGTACATTACTGAATATAAATAAGAGGTTATAAGACAGCTGGAGTAAGTCTTAAGTGGTAAACCGACATTTCATACAAAGTGCATCTTCACTAACTACAGTGCAATTTGCATATAAAAATGGACAAAACTTAAAAGGCAGCAGAAGTTTATTAATTTTAACATAACCTACCCCAAACGCATGAAGCATAGGTAAATATTTATATATGGGATGTCAGTTGTCTCTTTTAGTCCATCATGGTACATTATCATTTACTTTGCATCTAACTGACCTGTCAGACTGAATATAGTTCTGAACAAAGCTTCACAATAGAAACTACAGCTTTAAAATAATACATCACAGTTCCCTGCAACACAAGGATGCAAGATGCTCTTATGTTACATAAGAAAAGATGGAGGACAAGGAGAAATAAAGAATTAGTTACCTAACTTAACTATGGTACAGTGCATGGTGGTTCTTCCTTTCAAATTATTGTAAGGGGTTTTTTTTTGTTATTGATTTGAAATAAATTCAGCTAGGCCTTAACTGACAATTATTAAATGATTAAAATAATTGTTAAGATACTGAGAAAAACCTCAAAAAACTTAATGTAACTCATTCAAAAAAACCAGAAACACCTGATCTGCATTCTATCCATTTTTGCTATTTCAGTTTTATACATACACACACACACACACACACACACACACACACACATCAGTTTCTGATCCCACAGATTTCATATATATCATTTTTGCATGTAAATACTCAAGTCTGATATCAAGACACTTGTCTTCCTACAGTGACAGGCAGAGGCACAACCTGAATGCCTGTGTGTCATATTGGCAGCAACCCTGTTATGGGTCCAAAGTAGTTCTTGCCTGAGCTGGCAAAGCCTTTGTCTAGTCCACACTCAAAGCTGTATCTTTATTAAACTGTATTGCATCACAGCATGAGGTAACAGACATGCAGAATCCCAGCATTAGCCTCACTCACTGATCCCATTTTTACACTTACTGAGCACTGCACCTTCACCTGTGGCAGCTGCACTGAAGCACAGCAGGATGGGCTGGAGGGTGCAGAAGGTCTGAGCAGGGCACCATTCTTATGGTGTGTCTAGGAATCACAAACTGGTTTTGTCTACTGGATGGAAAGAGAGTCTAAGTCTATAGCAGTGTCTAGCTTTTATGAAGCACAGGCCACATTAACTTGTGACTTCCTCATGCAAAGGCTTCTCCACCAAACCCTGGTGTTAAAGACATACTGCTTCTGCATCACATGCTCCCAGTTCACATGCTGACACATGGAGAGGGTCTATGAAAGCAAGGAGAAAGGCTATGCAGGGCTTATTGCAAAACCAAACCATGCCTAAGATACTGCAATCTTGAGCATGTAGCATGCCCACATTAGTTTTAAATCTCTCAACATAAAGTCTCTAAATTCAGTTGAACAATGCAAATGCAAAAAAAACCTCAGGACAAACGTTCCCTATTTGACTATGTAAGAAATAAAATACAATTGCAAAAATCCACACGGTGACTGTGGCTATATTAATAGAGTTACGACAGCAACATTACCATCAGATGATGGTAAACAGATCAGAGAACTTCCATAGAGAACTTCCTCTAGTGCCAAGGTGTGTCAATTCTTATTCCAAAGCTCACACAAGCCATATGAACTAGAATTTAACATTTTGCTAGTAATTCAGAAGATATTTTTAGTTTATGCGGAGAACAATATGCTCACTGCATGTCTAAATTTCTTTCTGAGCTACTCATTTCAACACTAATGCTCTACAATAATTTATGATATTCTTGTAGAAGATGAAATGCTGCCTCCATGAATGAAATATGCCATTTTGGCATAACACAAGAAAACTTTTCCCTTTCCTTGCACTGGAGACAAATCACAGGTGAGACGTAGTACGTGCTGCAAACCCTGCTATATGCTTCAACCAAAAGCCAGAACTCCATCCCTAGCTTTCTCCTGAAAAGAGCTTTTGCAGAGGATACTGCCACTAGTGTGAAGGTTTCCACTGAAGATGGGCTCAGCAGAATACAGAGAAGCAAAAAAACCCACAAAGGTGTCATTGCAGGAATTGAGTCTCCTTTTTTAATTGGTTTGAAATTGCCACACTTATGGTACAGGAAATTATTTGTACCCTTTGTGTGTAGGACATCTAGAATTCCAGAATTAGTGCTTCAAATTCCACTGCAATTTTATAAAACCAATTCCTGTGTTTGTTTCACTGACAAGATGTGATAGGTGTCATTCGCATCTCAGTCGGGGATCTATTAAGACAGGAAGATTCTTTTACTCAGGATGTATTACCAAAAGAATTTTAATAAATTTTAGATTGCTGAAAAACAACTTTGTAGATAAAGAAGCCTCTTCACACTGTCTCACTGACAGAGACACAATACACTTAAATATTCAAAACTTCCATGGAAATCAGCTGTAGTTTTGATCAATCAAATAAATCTGACACAAACCTTACAAAGTTTGGCCCTCAGAACCTATGTACTTCTGGAACAGGAAAAAACTTCCCTTAATGCAGTAAGGATAGTTCTATTTTAGATCCCTCCTGTATAGGAGCCCTAATGCACATAGTTCATGCAATGCTGGCAACAGACCAGAGACTTCAATTAGAATTACCCAGGAATAAAGCCATGGCTGTATTGAATCATCAGCACAATCCAGTCCTTCCTAGAAGAACTTCCCTTTAAAGCAGAAGTCCACTACAGACTGTTCATGATAATAGTTCAAAATGCCATGTTTTACATATTTGTGTTAAATAAATGAAGTTACAATAAATATAGGAGCTTTACTACAATGCTACTCAGTAGTTTTATCAGAAACACACTCTGGCACCATGCCAAAAAGTGATATTTTTGCACAGGTTTTTCAAACATATTTATTTGAACTGCTTGATGCTGCTCTCTGTTACACCAAGTTTCCATCAGCTTCTGTGTGAATAACAGGGAATAATCCCCTGAGTGTTACCTAATTTTCTCCCAGGCCTGCAAGTGACTTCTCCTGTGATGCAAGTCACTTCTCTCTGCACCTTGCTCTATCCAGCTGTTAAACAGGCTACAGACCTATGTGGTTGAGGCTGTCAGCTCAAATGCACAGTTTGTTAAATAACAGTCTACAGAGATATGAAACAAAATTACTTCAGAAGATTTACCATGTCTTTTACATAATCTTACAGAAAATCTCAAACACCCAAGACTGCAGACGGAGAAATAACGAATTTTTGTACTGACAAACCTAGATAAAATTTCAGAAGAAAAAATTCTAACAACTCTGCAGCTGTCTGGCATTACCCCTCCAGTTTCCATGGATACAACCATTAGAACAGTGCAAGCAAAGCAGCTGAGATTTTGAAATCAGTATTATTTTAAATCACTGTCACAAATAAATCCTGGTGATAACAGACAGGTTATAAATATTGCAATTCTTTGCTTGAAAAGCCCACCCACAACTGCAACATTGCTAAAAGAAAGGTTATAAAAGAGTAAAACAAATCCAACATTTTACTTGCTCATTTTAGGTAAGAAGGACTTACAAGCAGCAGGAAAGATTAGTACTATTTACAGAAAAAAAAAAAAAGTTTTCATTATATTATTGTTTTGCAACAAAGCAAAACAATTTTGAAAGAAGGTAGCCTTTTTCTCTCCTTTTTAACTAGGGAGAGAGAACAAGGCCATAGAATGAGGACAAATTATATGATGTACTACAAAAATTAGTCTAATAACAGAACTACTTAATTTTCAATGCTTTCCTTACAGCTTTCTGATATTTTTCTAGGGTGTAACTACACAGAGGCAGAGGGAGATATATACAGAGATACATACATATACATACACATATTCATTAGAATTAAAAAAAAAATACATTAATATGGAGAGCATCAACTATTCAACACGAGCTATTTCAATTTAATGGTTTAAAGACTGAAATAGCATCAAGCAATTCTTGGGAAGCAGAACTTTTTTTCTGTAAACCAGAGACCTTTTGCTGTATAACCCTGCCACACCCTAGTTACCTGCTTGGTGTCACTATAAAGCTTACTATTCTTTATTTGTTTACTACTTGTTCCAGAGAGGTTTTTTTCATATTGAGCAACATTAAAAGTTAGGAAGAAAAGGGAAGCTAGGAAGCAATTGCATGTGCAAAACACACTGCATGTCAACACAGACACAGTGCTTCTCCAAAGCAATGTAACCCAGAAGTAAAATTGGTTTCTGCTACTTCAAAAAAAATGAGCTTGATGGCAGGCATTACATCTGTTCAGGGCCTAAACAAGCACCTTTAATAAGTCATAGTACCTGGCTCATAGTTTCCTCAGAAGTAGGGCTGGTTTAAGAGTAAAACATTAAAGTTATGTGAAGAGAAGCCAAGTTTAACCTCCATTATGAAGTATGTTATATAAAAGATTCAGTCATATAATGGGATTCCATTGATCAGCAATACGTATTTGTAAAACACAGCAAAAGAAAAGCCTTTCACATTAAACAATTGAGTTTAATGAATCTACATCTTGATATGGGCATTTCATAGTCCTTCTCCAATTCCCAGTCCTATTTTAAACATGAGAGCCAAGTCAGTGGATGATTTCTAGAAAATATCTTCCAAAACCTGAAGCAACAGGAAAATGCCAACAGCCAAACCCATCAGTATTCTAATGCATAGATGGGAAAAGCACATCCTCTGCCTCAGGCTTCAGTTAATCACCCTGTGTTGGGATCCATACACACACCTATGTATCTATACCCATATATACTTGTGTATATACATGTGTATGTGTGCAGAGGGTTACATAGGCCTCTACCTTTTACCATCTATGTGTAACAGCCTCTGCTGAAGCTGTATTTTTTTTGTCTGCAGAAACAGTCTTTAGGCAAATTGCACAATATGAATTTTGAATGTTTAGGTACTATATATACATTTCCAATGTCTTTCTTGCCTTCTGCTGTGTCTCTGTTTAGCCATCTGGAAAATTCAGAAAACAGCTTATGTTTCCCTAGTGTATTATAAGGTGGAATGCTCAGAAAGTACATTCAAGGTAAGTAAGAAAGCAAGATTCCATCAAAACAAACCAGAAAGTCACTGTAATTTCTTCTTACTCATACAGTGAATAACAGACAGCAGAAGTCAGACCTCTTTCCCAACACAACTGGCCTCTCCAGGCTGTAAATATTTATACTTTATTTTCTAAACTGAGGCACTCACAGCATTTCATGTTTTAGTAAAATATACTCTGCAGAACAACAAATCTATTCTCAGCCTCAAACTTGACACACTCTGTATGGAAAAATACTCTTGTTTACCCTTGAATGTTTCTATTTTTTTCCAGTACAGAATAATTTACTCATGGGTTTGGCCATTCCCTGATAAAGTGAACAGTTTTAGGATAATTAGTAAGGGATTAAGATTCTTTTTTTCTTTCATTGCTCTATTTCCAATATCAGAGGCAAAGCTGTACACCAACGCTGCTCTATGACTTTGATGACTAATGTTTATGATCACATTAAATATTTCCATGCACAGGACATGAGGTGCAATTACCCTGAAAAGATTCACCTGAGTCCACTTACTACTGAAGGCTGTCTTCAGTTAGCTCTTCCCCTCCTATCTCAAAATGACAGATTTTCTATGTAAAAATGTTGCTCTTTGTTACATATGTGTTAAAGCATAATCATTTTTGAAGATACACATAATTTCCAAAAGCTTTATCATAGCCTGTTCCTAAAGCACAAACTTTGGGATCTTGCTGGCAAACAGTCAAGTCTTCAGAACAGAAAATATGACAATGATAGAAACATCCTATGACAAGCTTCATGGTTTCTGCCCTTTCAGAACAACAGCAAAACCCCAAATCCACTATGCTCTGGAACACAAAAATCATTAAAACTGGAAAATTAATTTCTCATACAACATTCTATGGAAGTACACTAATCTGGGGTCATATCCATCTCATTTCTAGTTTTCTATTATGCTACAGTAATTTGTACAGAATTTTGTGGTACAACATTTATATTAATATTTTATGTACCAGTTTCTTCCTTCTTCCCAGATTTGCTTTGTGACATTGCTACAATAATTCTAACATAAAGAAGGAAAAAAAAAAAAGAGATCATGCATATTCTCAGTGAATTCCACTGAGAATCAGTACTGTGGTGTCACTAGGAAAATACCTTTGGTTGTATTTGTTCCTTTCAGAGGAAGCCCAGTCAAATATGCAATGAAAGTGTCTAGAAAAATCTGCTAGGGCTACCTAGGCAAGCATATTTATCAAGTAAACTGAAAAATATTTTTGAAAAAAAAAAAAAGGAAAAAAGGGTACTTCGAAATTTTTTGTTTCATAGGTATTTAGTGTCAAAGAGATAAAGCATACAAATGAATTAAAATTTTCCTTTTCACTTTTGATAAAGACCTGGTACGTACCCTAAAGTCCCAGAGACCTATACACAGCTTCTTGTACCAAGTCAGGTAAGCCACATGAAAAAGGACCCAACACTGATTAGAAAAACAACTGCACAAATGCCTTCTCAGACTGACATGGAATTGCTCTAGTACAACATGTCCCAGCTTTAGGACAAGCTCAGTTCCTAAATCAGTGCAATAAAAAGGTATAACCTACCTATAGCCTTCATACTGTGTTTGTCTAGGCTATGTGAAATACCTACAGGAGGGAATCTGAAAAAAGAAAAAAAAAAAAAAGAAAAAAAAGACATTTAAACTGTCTCAAGAGATTTAGAATTGTGAATTCAAAGACAGAATAACACAGTAAGATGTAAAAGGTTTGTGTTACATTAAAACATTAACATTTCAAAAATCTTAATTGAACAGAAACTAGGAAATGTGGTATTCAACATGCCATAGACTGAATGACTAATTAGACATATGCAGAAACCAAAAAGAACTGAGATATGAAAGGACAAAGAACAAAATGAGCAACTAAGTTGTTCCTATGGTTCCATTTATTTGTGCAAAACCACCAGGGAATGAAAGTTAATAGTAACAAGAAAATAAAAGCAGATTGGGAGACTTATGTAAGTGCAAAATAAAGATTTTTGATGGGCTTGTGTTTGTTTGGTGGGGTTTTTTTTGTTGTTGTTTTGTTTTGATTTTTTTTATTCTAAACCAACAAGAGCTAATATGTCAAATAATAATAAGAAGGGAAAAAAATAATTATTACAGCAAATTTTTTGGAAGTGAGTTGCTGGTAGACATGCTATAGATGGCATCATCCCCAAGTACCCCATCTAAAAAAACTATTCCACTTTAGAGGAGATATTAAGCAGAACAACAGTAGATTGTTTTGGTTTTAAATGCATTTGTAACCAAAATATGGTTATTGAAAAGACTGCCTTAAAAGCATAAGTAACAGGCAAAACCAAACTCTCTCATTAGCACCACTGGAGCCAAATTATTTGCACCAAATAGTACTTGACATACAGAGCAGAAAAACAGTTTCACAGATAACCAGCAGAGTTATTTCTGCTTAATAGTCTTCTCTGCATCAAGAAGAGTATCAAAGTGCTTCCTAAGATTTTGCAATCATACTATTCCAGGTCTGAGGAAACTTTGGGTTTAATTTCCCATCTGCAGCATACTGTCAGTTCTTGTCACTCCTGCCCTGTTATCTAACAGTGGGACTGACCCAATCTAACATGACTTGACAGAACCTGAGCTGTCATCTGTGAAATCTGAAAAATCACTAATGCTGCAGTGACATGAAACTTTCTTCTTTATTAACATAACCTTATTTTTTAATACTCAAGGCAAAAAACTCTATCAATTACTGCTGAGCATCTACAATACACATCACCAACAGCATCAAACACGGAGGTAGAGGTTAGCTAAGAACTTATTCCACCCTTTTCACTCTATTGGAGGCATGTATTTAGACATCATCAATGGCACAATGACCAAAATATAAAAGCTTATTAGAGCAAAACAATATTTACTCCCCAGACTTGTATATCTACATTTGTAGCTAATGTGATTACAGTCAGGAAACTCCTACATGTGAAACTAAAGCCTTACAGGAGGTACAAAGCAAGAACACAACATTTTGACACACACCCTGGTCTCTACACATGGCCAGTGCCCTTCATCTGCCATCCACTGCTCTCAGTGATTGTGACCTGACAGCAGCAAACTGACATGAACCAGTGCTGGTACTGAAGAGAAAACACCATACGATTTTTCATATAAAATAGCTCAGTAAATTTGCCCTCCAGAATCTAAAAATAAATTTAATGGATCTATGAAGAAACATCTTGTTGAATCTTCTTTTAATAATGAAATAAATTAATTAAATTTTTATATTCACCTTGCATTTCTTGCAGTGGAAGTACACTGCCAGACAGGGCTAGTTACGCTAGCACTAACCTCTCCACCTGTGCAATAGGAGCCTTTCCTCAAGAAAGAAAATGCTCCCACATTCAGACCCTTTCCTGTCACCAATGCACTGATTCTCAGTACAATGAGTACTCTTCTGTGCTCATTCTATTTCTTAGGACGTGGAATTTTTAAATACTATTTTAATTATGTACTATGATATAGAATACTGAATATATTTTACAGTTCAGAAAAGAAAACAATGTCTAATACTGCTCTAGATCAGTAACTCATGTCTTCAAACATGTCTTCTTTTCATACACCTCTTCATTCCAGTACTTATCAAGTTACCATATTTACATGCCAAAATAAAAGGTAAAAAGGTAAAAAACGTAAATGTTTTTTTCTGCTTTATAGCCACCCAGTCTGGCAGGTTCAAGAACTCCAACAGCCTCAGCTGCCAGAATTTGCAGGTAACAAACTGTACTCATTGCAGCATTTTATGCAATGTTATATTCTTATATATTTTACAATGTTTCCTGCACATCAGGAAAAGGGTTTAAAACCAAAGTATTTAAACATAAAGTATAACACAAAGTATCTACTGAATATTGGTTTTTATGAGGAACACAAGCAAATCTGAAATAAGAGTATTAGATTTTATACTGTTACATTTTATACTACACACATTAGGATAACTTACCAATACGTGTACATATCACTTCAGCTACTCTACTACTAGCATTAGCATGAAATCTGACTACTGTTATCTACAGGCATCTATCACTAAACTCTGGAGCTATTGGGAGGGTTTTTCCTGCCCAAAAAGATTGCCCAAGTGTAAAAAATAACTGTCTGCAAGTAAATGAAGCTCACAAACAAGTTTCCATAGAATAATTTTACAGAAGTGCTATTCATTAGAAGGTTTTGCTCAGTCCTTGTTTGTACATTCTAGAAAATGTCCGTATTTTTCTTTAAAGATCTCAGATACAACTGCTGTATTAGTCATTTGTGTATCATCCTGACTACCAAAGATGAAATGACACCAATAGTTTAAAAACTTAAATATTTCAGCCAGTCCCTTCAAAATACCAATTCAGAATTTTATAGAAATGAATTCTCCCTGGGCTATTTGGTGAGCACTGTCAAATAATACTAAATTATTTTTGCTTTAACTATTCACAAATTCCTGAAGTAAGAATTATATGAACTTTATAGCCTGCAATAACTTCCACAACTTGGAATTGCTAATTATTTGGATGGAATTTGTCCAGAACACTTCGGTTTCATTATCTTCAGTTGAGACATGCATCACAGGCTGTAAGTGGTAGGTCACAAATTTAAAACCTCCTTCTAAATTGAAGAGTTCCTCCACCGTAATCTATAGCACAGCAGGCATACTCTTTATCCAAATGACTTGAATCACCATGGGAAAATGTAATGAGGGTTTCCCTACATGAATTAGAATTTTGAAGTTCAGCAAATTCAGAACAAGCACTCCTCAATTTTCTAGCCTTGAGAGCCAGTAGCATTATCCACTATTACAAGTGCTCACATAAGCAAAAAACAGATTCACAATTCACTCTTTTGAATTAATTCAGTTCCTTTCTGTGCAAAAGCATTCATCCAAGAACTGACAGAAAAAAAACTTGATGCCTTTTTAAAACACAAGAAAGGACAGTACAAAAGGTAAGGAGTCCAGAACAGCGACTTCATAAAAATAAATCAAACTGCAAGGAAAATATAAGGACCTGCAAACAGAAGAGAGAAAATACTCAGCCTTTTTTTCCTTGAAAGTATACTAAAAAAAGCAATAAATTACTAATATTAAAGAAGGAAAAGCTATTTACTTTGAAGAATGTTCTTTTTCAAGGTTTGCATCTAATCAGCAATTCATCAAGAGATCTGCTTAGTTACAGCACTGCCATAGCCCACATTTATTTCTACCAAATTAACGAGACTAGCTGAAGCAAAGCAGGATGCAAAAGGGAGGGAGGGAGTTAGACTTAGTCCCTGTTTTTAGGGGAGACTCAAGCGATTCAACAGTTCCAGATTCTAGACTTCTCAGAGTTTATCTCATGCCCTTAGGAGATCTCCAAACACTATTAGAAAAATTTAAGAATAAAAGCTAGAATATTCTATGTATTTTTTCTTCCTGTGCAAATAAAGATTATATAGAATATAATCTGAGGAAAGCATAGGTCTCCACAGTGGCTATCCTGGATTTGCTAAAGCTTACTTTACTTCTTAGAATGGGAAATAAACATACAAAAAACCTCAACAAGGTACCACTCACTTCAAACAGCAATCACCTTCTAGTATGGAGGATTCCCACACAAAAACTCATTCAAAAAGAACTTGGATATTGCACTGCCTGGATTATCTGAATTGTTTAAAACCAACTACCACTGATCTTTCCACAGTTCCAGCTCCTTTCCATCTTACAGCTGCTAGTCACAGTATTTAGGTTTGGACCTCTTGCAAAAGGGGTTTGTAGACGGACTTCTAGATCCCCCATAGCTGTTGGGTTTTTTTTCCAACCAGTCTCTTGGAAGGAATAATGTGAGAAGTGAAAGAATATTCAAAATTAAGTCACTTTGCTACAGCTGCTAGGTGAGCTAGTTCCTGGCAGGGGCTGCACAGGGAGGTTGTGGAGTCTCCTGCTCTGGAGACGTTCCAGATCCACCTGGATCTGTTCCTGGGTGACTTGGTGCCCCTGCTGTGGCAGGGGGTTGGACTAGATGATCCTCTAGGTCCCTTCCAACCCCTGACATTCTGTGATACTGATTCAGACAACTGAAAAGGCAGTCCACATGCAGGACTGCCCATGTAGGGAGGGTAGCAGGAGGCTGACAGGTCTGGACCAACTACTGGAAGATCTTAATCATCAGAGAAACTAGAAAGTAAGGTATTGCAGATACTTCTAATGCAGCACCATACAGGTGAACAGGATGATGTGTGACAAAGCTCTGAGCTCACCTCCTCCTGTTATGCATGTTACCACAGGCATGGTGTGGGCCCAACAGCTGCCCATCAGGGAAGGGAGGGCCTCAGCTCAGGTGAAAAGCCCAATTGCAGCTTCTATCCCATACTCCAGCTCAGGCAATCTGCAGGTAAGGTGCCTTTGGCAGCCCCCTTAAAACCGATTCAGATGTACTCAGGAGACTCAATTTCTCTGCTATCTCAGTTTTCAGCCTTTGTTTTCCATCAAGTTGCCCCCATGGGCAATCAAACACTTCACATGCACATATACCCTGTTTAATTAAAACCCAAACAGCCCTCTGCACCCATAATTGCTGTGCTCAGCTAACTGTCGGACACCTGCACAACAGGACAGCGTGTGTGCACATGCAGATTCTACAGGTGTTTCTTTAAAGCTTTAGATTAAAGCTTGAAATTTAAGATGAAATTGCTTCAGCTGGGCAAGCAGAGCTAGTAGCCTCCACAGAACCCTGCTGACAAACCCTAACTCCTGTTTACCTTTCAAACGATAGAAGACCAGCACACAACCAGCGACAAGTCCCACTAGACTTATTTTTAACGGGATAAAATGGTTAAGTTGCGGTCATTACACGAAAGCACCGATTAAAGGGACCTGGAGGGAACGCGTGAGGCGGGTAACCCTCCGCTTAGGAAACCGCGGCGGCGAACCCGAGAAAAGTACCTGAAAAGGTGAAGTTCTCCAGTCGACGCTCCCTGCCAGCAGCTCCGGCAGAAAGCCGCTGTGCCGGTCGCGGTGAGGGCAAAGGTGCCGTACCCGCCCAGGGTGAAGCGCCGTCGTCGCAGCCGCCTCAGGCTGAGGGGACAAGGCGGGCTCTGCTGGGGGCTCGCGACTGAGGGTAGAGGACGCGCGCGCCGCCGCCCTGAGGGGCAGAGGACGTACGCGCCGCTCCCAGACCTACTTCCCGCGTTTTCTGGCGGCCGCCTCGTCTCGACTGCGGCTGCCGAGAGCCGCGGCCTCAAGCGCTGCTGTGGGAAGAGGCCTGAGAGGAGAACGTTCTCCCCCCTCAGGGACTGCCAGGCGAGGGAGCAGGAGCAGCTTGGGTGTCTTTATTTCGGCCTCCTCCTTTAGGAAGTCTCAGAAGAGGACAATCGCCGAGGGCCTGCAGAGGAGGATTCCTGTTGCTCCTGCTCGGCCCTGAGGAGAGGGGGAGGCGAAGGATGGAGGTGGGTGATGAGCTGCTGAAGGAGGGGATGGTTGTAAATGGTGCTGGTGCACAGGCCCAGGGTTTGCCCTGCTCAGGGAGGAGGGAAAAAAACCATCCCAGGGTTGTAAGGCCCCACATGGCCTGTTCTGGGAGTATAGGGATACACATGTGATGGGAAAATATATGTTTCAAAAGATTAAATATATATATAGGGCTTATGTGGAGATAATTCAGTAGTAGGAAAGAACAAAATGTAGGAATACTGGTGGTTTGCAACAGATAAACTAAGATGCTGTGATTCGCCCCAAAAAATCAGTTTACCTCTTAGTAAACTTCAGGAAAGTGCTTAGTATGTTGTATTTGAAGAATATAAATGTCTAAGTTTCTGAGAGAGTATTTGAGTGATTTAATTTAAATCTTGGTTTCAGCTTTGTTCTTCATCAGTGTAACTGTTTTCAGCATCAATAGAGCTGCAGGCTGTAATTACCAAAGCTTTTTGTGAAGGTCTACAAGCCTCACTAAATCAAAAATGTCAATATAGTCCTTTAAAATTAACTACCTTGCATAGAACATTTGTTATTGCAACAGGCAAAATAACGTGGAGATCACCAAACTCCAAAGCAGTAGAAAAGAGCAGATCAGAAGTAACTATTTCAGATTATTGAGGACTGTATTCAAATGGTGACTGTGGTATGTTGGAATTTTGGATCAAGACTGGGCTAGCTTCACAGAAGGTGTCACAGAATCACAGATTAGTTTTAGTAGCTTTAATGATCTATAAAAGCCTATAATTTAAACCATTTAGATGTACTTGAGCACATTAGCATTACAGCAGATAAATGATGCTAATATGATTATTGTTATATTAAATATGGTGGGAATTGGAGGTTTCTTAGAACACAAATATACAGCTCAAATGTTGCATTCTCACTGGTAAAACATGACAAAGTAAGTTAGAAACAATTTGGCTTGAGTGAGCAATGGATTGCACATCTTTTTGTTAGGGGAGGGGACACACTTGTCAGCAAAACAAAATATCTCATAGAACATTAGTGTATAAAAGTAATAAGGGAAAGCTGTTGACCATGCAAGGAAAAGGGAAGATGTGACTCTCAGCTGTATTGTAATTTGCTGGAAACAAAAAAAACAAGTAATACTATCTCCTATATAAAGCCTGAATTTAATGGGTTAGCTCCACCAGTGCAGAAATAATACAAGCAAACTCTTTGTCATCTCAAAGATGAATTAATTTCTAACTCCAAAAAATAATGTGATTGTGTTTGAACAAATAAGGAAGAAACAGCAGCAACTGGCTCTGTAGTGAAAAAGTCCTGGAGATCTGCTGGTAGAAAACACTTTAAAATGGTACTTTTGGCACTGAAGAGCTAGGTTGTCTTGGAGGAAATAAGAAGATACAAGTATGTTTTATTAATGGATGAATTGTCTGTTTCATTTTAATTAATATCTTGATAGTTTTTCCCCATAAAACGTTTTTTCTTATGGTAAAATTTCATATGTACAGATGTCATTTGGAATACTTAACTGGAAAAAGGATGCTGTAATTGTTTCATATTCTAATTTAACCGTGGATAAGTTTTTTATTGTTCTACAGTAAGACACACTGAGAAAAAAAATAATTGAAGTACAAAACTTCTTGAACTTGTGAAGAAGTAGAAGCATGTATTCATTTTGCATTTAAGACTGATTTTCTTGTGCACAGCAAAAGCCTGGATAAATGGAGTATTTGTCATTTTGAAAGCAGATAAGTAATGGAGTACACTTGGAAAACACTTGATCCATCTGCTGTGCTAAACAATAGATTGTTTACTGTATGGGTACAGCTGTGTTCACTTGCATTTCTTGATGACTTAATTTTGGTAGGATGCTGCTGGCCATTCTTGAGCTGCAGTTTTTTTTCTGTTGTTTTTCAGGGAATTAGTATTCTGGGGGATGTTTGAGGATATCACTTCTTGTAGGAATTCAGATCTGAGTTTCCTTGGTCAAGGAGATAAAATTGTTAGTATCCTTTGTGAACTGATCTTCCAAGAAGCTCCCTTTTGTCAGCTTCCCTGGATGGAAAACACTCCTGATGGGGAAGCTCTTGCTCATGGTACTGCACTGTTGTTTTCCTTGTTACTCTTGATTCTAAGAATAAAAGCTATGTCTGTTACCTGTGGGATGGAAGGTTTAAATAAGGAGGAGTACAAACAGAAAACAAGAGATGAAATGCACTTTCCCCCTTTTTTTTTTTTTCATATCAGATGGTCTTTTAAGTTAGCAGTTCTCTTTTTCTTTGGCTGTTGTTATAGATGAATTATCTAGCAGTTCTCTCAGATAAATCACATCATAATAATCTCAGCTTTTTCATGTATTTTACCAGTTGCTGTTCCTGGGTAGTCTTGAAAGAAACAGCAAATACTTTTCAGGTTATTCTGGGAAGGATAATTTTATGATTGAATTCAGTACAGCCATTCTTTCAGATTTGTTATCTGGATGTTTTTAACTTGGTATTTTCTCCAAACTTTGTAGATTGGAGTATACTTAATGACCTCTAAGCTTTGTTGAAATGTTAGTCTAAACAGATGTCACCTCTTAGCCTCAATTTAGAATGATTCAGGTGCTGGAATTGATTATTTCACTTGTGAGTATTGATGGCTTTCTCCCTGCCAGCTGGAATGGATAAAATCTCCTTTCCTGAAATAGGTTGAATAAAATTCTTTGGCTATCTCACAGGTAAATATGAGAGAACTGTGCTTTCATCTCTGAATTCCTCATATATTTTTATACAATAAATTAAAATATACAACCCTTCACCTCCCAGTTTATCGAAGTATTGTTGATTTGAACCAATTTTTATAATATTTTTGCAGGTAACCTACACATTAGTTGAAAACTCTTGCACTTACAGGTACCATATACTTCATAAAAAATTATGAAAATGCAGTAACTTTGTGTGTTGTCTTGTACTGCTAAGACCTAGTGACACCTGCAGGAGAAGGCTGATTTTCCTCATCTCATGGGTAGGATCAGTGTTCCTGCTTTCTGCACTGTGACTGTGCATTACAGAACCCAGTATGTCCAGTATCAAGTGCTTTACTGGTCCGAGTTAATTAACATATACATAATATAGTATTTAGTATGTGTGGTTATATCTACTTAAAGATATTTCAGACCTAGCTATGTTATAGCTAATTTTTCTAGGTGACCTTTTCTTCACTAGGGATAACTGTGTGTGCTTGCATGTATGTCTGGTTAAATAATTCATAATTATGAATTCCACAGAAATAGTTGGAAATTGTACTATATGTAATACAATGAAAATGAATCCTTCTGACTTTGTTGAAGCTATTTTCCTCTATGGTTTAGCACCAATATTGGGAAAATTTGTTTGGTCTTCTATAAAATAAGTTGTCTTAGACTCTGTAATCCCAAATTACCTTAAAATGTGAGCCTTTTAACTCCAAGAAAGCTTCTTTTAAGGCAAGTTTGTCACAGGAGACTTTTATTTTGCAGAATAAAAGTCAGATTGGGCATTCTATTTTGCTCTGTTTATAAAGAAATTTCTGTCTGATGGCTGAGCTGTCTTTAGGTAATGGGGACTGTGGGATTTCATTCTTGCAGCCTCCCATTTGCAGTTCAGCAAAAACCAAAGATTTTTGGCTTGTGTGGGTTTTTGCATAAAGATTTTACTAAGTAGTGAATGAATGTCCTGTTTGAAGTAGTAATCTTGCTTTTCAAATTTTTTATAGCTTATGCCAATCTGGTATTAACTATGTAATCAATAAACTCATGCAGCACTTTCACATAAACAAGATGAACTCCTCATTCAAGAGCTTTTTTCCCCCCCCCAACATTTTGACAGATGCAAGGCATAATCTTTCCTACCAGTTATTTTTTCCTGGCTTCAAGCATTCAACAGCTAAAACAGACATTTAGAGTTGTAAAACCAGGGCCTGCACCTACAGTTTCTAACCTCACCTGTTTTTTGCCTGCTTTATTCTTCTTTGATGCAAGCAATCCTGTCACATAACTTAAAACACAGAACTTGAATCAGGATTTAACTCATTTTAATCAGTGTGATGGAACAATGCAAATGAATCATGGAGCTATGGTGATGGGTTTGACAATCCAATGAAAAGCAAATCTTACTGTCCCATGAGCAAATACCAATTAATATCATTTTGAGTACAGTTCAGACAGTAAGGACTCCAAACTGAGGTTGTTCTCAGTCTCTGTTGAGTCCTATGATGGACCTTGAGACTTTGGACAGTGGATAATTTGACAGGCTCTGAAAACTGTAGTATCTGGGTCAGATATAATGAATTTCAATTACCTACCCTAATTATGAATTTTCTCACTTTTGTGACTGTGGTTTTTGTAGTTGGATGAGATCATTGCTACTCCTACATTTGTAATAACTGTCTAGATGAGGTACAGATGGAAATATTGAGGACCTGGGCATTTAGCACAATTTATAACTATCTTAAGTTCTTTTCAGGCTTTCTGTGAGAACAGCTAGCAAGCTGAACAGAGAATGCATCTGATCTGAATTGTGCTGCATGGTGGTGTCTATCAATATGTTAAGGGTGAGTGTAGGGAGGATGGAGCCAGACTCTGCTCAGTGTCATCCAGTGACAGGACA